>CATIWK010220389.1:0-25499 GCA_949634005.1 Mallotus japonicus
TTTTATGCAAGTGATAAAATAAATGCAAAAGAGAGATTTCTTAGGTTGATTGAATAAGAAAATTCACTGTAAATATTAAGTTTAGAACATTTAAATATAATTATTATTGTTTAGTATAATTTTCAATCAACTTTACTTTTAGAATTTTTAGGTTCAAATCAAAACATTTATTTGCTTTTTTTAATGCCAAAAATAAATAATTAAATTTTATTATTTTTTAAGTGTTTAAAATATTGGGTATTTAAGTGAATTATTCTCTATATAGGTTAAAAATGGTCCTTGTGATATTTTCTATAAACTTCAACTTAAATTTTAATTTAAAGTCGATAAGCTTCAGCTATACAAATTTGCTCCCTCCCTTTTAAATATAAGCACTTTGGGGAAAAATTGCCATAGGGTCCCTACATCATTTCTTTTTTAAAAAAAAAAAGTTGTTAAAAAAATAAAAAATAAAAAATCTCTAGATACACATTTTCTCTTTTGCACTTAAACCATCAACATTTTCCATACTATATTAAGAGAAAAAAAAATGCATACAAAATAAACTGAGAATTTAGCCATCAAGAAATGCAGCCTTCAAAGTTCAAACAATTTAACCGTATCAGATTTTTGCGTGAACCAATTCAAATGATAAAAAAAAAAAAAAAAAAAAAAAAAAAAAAAAAAGGGTTAACTACAAGAAGCAAAGATTTGATGATATCAACTAAATCCATTAGTTAGTTTTCACTTCTGCAATGTGTACAAATCCCACTTTCTTACAACCTGAATACAAAATAAACATACAGATCGTAAACCATACTATAAACAAAAACTACTTTGCCGTGTATCAAAAGACAAACATATCTAGTCTAGCAGAAGCAGGAGCGGGTGCACGAGGAGGACGATCCAACACAAGCTGTCATCAACACAAGTAAATCAAATGGTGATTGAGGTCTTCGGGGGCTTAAAAATAAGTCCTGAAACTCAAAATCTTAATAATTACATGTATAAATGGTACACCTATAATCAACCCAACACCGATAAGTTAATAATTACATGAAAAACATGTAACACGAGTTCTGCGACGAATTTCTCACAGCTTGACAGGGGTGTAAAACAATACAAGAACAATTTTCAAAAGAATATTTACTATGAGATTATTTTACAAAGAAAGTTAAAACTAAGCCAACAGCCAATTAGCACCTCAAACCACTAATTCTTGGAGCCTTCGCCCCCTCAATTCCCCGGAATCAGTGAACCAAAAAGCACTACCAGATAGAGAACGGGATCCTCCAGTGAACTTTGATCAAACATCGATGAAAATCTGATTGCATCAAGAGATTAGTCCTGCTCATTTCGATCTACTAGGTTGCTCAGAACCTTCTTCTATTCTGGTGGGCAAGAGGCCCAGGAAGCTCCCTTGGACAGGTTTGTTGGCCGAAGCTGACTCATCTTCTGCAATACAAATCACATTTACAAAAACAAAGATCATGCCTGGACTGCTGAAAGCCATATAGCGCACTATAAATTCTTCTTTTTTAGTAGATTGTTCTTTTTTAGAAGTCAATTGCAGTAAAATTCTCAAACATAAATAAATTGATACAATTCTTAAAAGAATTGGCAGGCCCATGAAATCTCATAACAACGGTTTTGCATTTGCAGATCACATTAAACTCAACACAACTAAGTCTTAATCCCAACTTGCTAAATTAGCCAAATGGCTTTATTTTTCTTCAAAAGAAGCAACTTCAGCAAGTAAAGTAAATGGTAAATCACCCTACAAACTCCACCAGAACAAAATTCCAGCACATTCGAATATAAACAATCATCTGATCAGTCAGTTAAAATGGTATCATTATGAACGCAATGAGATTTTTAAATCCATACACAAGAGAGACCTCTGAATAATCCAAACAGAATCATTCGGAAAAAGGCCATTGCTATCAGTTGGAAGTGTATGGATCTCCATAATGTTCCAATTTTAATCCTCAGCTCATTACGAAATTTGCATAAGAACATCGCCTATTCAATAGGTACAGATTGCTAGCTACCAGGATAAAATAATGAAAAGTTAACCTACCAAAAAGAGATTTGATAGAGGGCCTCTTTGGCTTAGTGCTCTTCTTCTTTAATTCAGCTGTGTTAAGTAATGGAAAAAAAGTCAGAAGTTATATATAAGTATCATCCAAAAGCTGGACAGCTGTAACAAAAGTCTTCTGCTGCTTACAAATATTTAATATCATGACGAGACAGACAAACATGGAAAATATATGAATACATCAATATCCTTCCTAGTTATTAAGAGAAGTCCAGCTGGGATTAGACGAATTATGAGAATTATTTTCCATTTTAGATAACTCCATCTTATTAAGAATAGAAACTAATAATGATATAATATTTGATGAAATACAGAAAACCTAAGAAACTGATTAGTTGGGCCAAGAAAAAAATAGAAACTTTAAGGTCTAAACAAACTAGATATTGCCCTAGCTATAGCTATCTGCATAGATTTGAAGGGAATGAGTAAATTACCAATCCCAGGCAGCTGATTATCATTTACAATTTCGAAATTCTTGTATGTATAACCCACGAAGTTAATATCCTTAGATGAGAGCATCTGCAGAGAAGACAACACACTGAGAAACATGATGTAACAGCAATTAATTGAAAATTAACTGAAAATTAATTTTCATGTTATAGAACAAATATCTTTTCTATTCCATTAAAAATTGTCAGTCAAAAGCGTTCATTTTGCAAAAAAAAAAAAAAAAAAGATACATCTACAAGTGCCCACCTTAGAGATGAAACATGATAATTCAATTTAGATTTTAGACCAAAACAAGGACAAGAAAGACATTGAATTGAGAAATAGAAGTTCAAAATTTATCTGAATTTCTATATTGCAAATGAGATCACGTTCTGTTGAGACACAAAATATGTATCCGTATGTCAATAATCATCATATCTAGATTAAAATAAATAGAAATTAAAGAATCATCATATCTTGATGGAGAATGCATATTGAGCACTCCAAGGACTCCAGAAATAAACTAATTGAAAAGGAAACATTATAAAAAAGAAAACCTTCCAAACAAAGGTTCTATTGTGATCAAGTAACTATTGCTGGCCAGGTAGCACTAACATTTTCACATAAAAATGAAAACTCTCTGGCAAGAGAGTTGATGAAGATATTGCAACAGTAACTCCTATTAGCATTAGCATGCGTAAACTAAATCCACAGGTACCAACCTTTCTCCATGGACCAGCTTTTGCTGAAGTTGCAATTTGATTGTCCACCTACAAAATGTATTTTGCTATGAATGGTAAGGCAGGCAACAAAATGCTTATAAACAAATAAGCAACAAGCTCATATAAGAAAAAGCATCCTACATCTTCAAACTTCTCAAAGTTTTGAGTGTCCAACTCATCGTTGACCTCAGGAATAAATGCAGCTTTCATTTGATACAATTTGTCCCATTCAATACCTTTAAACCACGGGTGAGCCTGAAAATGACAGAGTAAACGGGTTAAATTGCCAAATTAAGTTCTATTTAAAAGTAACCAAAGAATTTAGAACAAAACACACCACACAACACCTTTATTTCATCTGCGCCTTTCGTTCCAAGCCTCTGGTCAACGTTACATAAGAGTCTACTGATAAGGTCTTTAGCTTCTGGAGATAGTCTTGCTTCTTCTGGAAATTTTAAATGAGTTCTCCAGTTAACTATCTGCATCATAAGAGGAGAATGACAAATTTCAATGATCTATGATATTGAACAAAAGAAATGCAAGAAGTTAGCCAGAAAATAGACTCCAAAAAAAGAATAACAGTTGTCTGCAAACGCTCACTCAAGAAAGGTCAAATTACATTCACACAAAGTAATAAAAGCTTTTTCTTTTTCCAAAGCAACTAAAGCTTGACAAAATCAACCAAGTACAGAATATCAAAATTCAGAAACATCCGTTTTACATCAATAAATATAAAGATTAAAACTCAACTCAACTCAATTAAGCCTAATCACAAATTAATTGGAGTTGGCTATATGAATTCTCCTTCTCCATTCTACACTATTATAAAATACATCTTCAGAAAAATGTAGAGCCAATATGTTGTCTTTTCCCACCCTTCTCCAAGTTAGTCTAGGGCTACCTCTACCTCTACCTTCCTTCACCCATCTACCCTAATATTATCAATCTTTCTAATTAGAGCATCTATGGGTCTATAGCTCACAAGTCCGAACCATCTCAATCTACCTTCTCGCAACTTGTCCTCAATAGAAGCCACTCCAACCTTCTCCCTAATACATTCATTGTAGATTTTATCCATTTTTGTATGCCAGGACATCCATTTTAACATTCTCATCTCTGCAACACTCGACTTGAAGGAATGTTGCTCTTCCATTGCCCAACACTCACTGCTATACAACATGTTTGGAATAATTAAAAATACAAAAATTTCCCAGATTTACCTTCCTACAGGTTGACATAGGCTCATCTGAGTAAAAGGGTGGGTATCCCACAAGCATCTCGTACATGATTGCCCCGAGAGACCACCTAGAGTCATTGATAAAGTGTCAATGAGATTTATCTGAGAAAAGATAGAAAATGCATATTTAAAAAAATTGTAGAAGGAAAAATATGTTCAGTCTACTGACCAATCACATTCCATTCCATATCCTTTCTTCAGTAAAACCTCTGGGGCAATATAGTCCGGTGTTCCAACAGTGGAATATGCCTGCAACAACATATTTACAAGAAATAAAATTTCAGTTCCCACAAATGATCTAAGTTATATATATATATATATATATATATATATGAAGAGCAGAAAAATGTCATCCCGTAATTTCTAGGGCTAGGGCAATCTAGGCTTCCAGAGTAAAAGCTATGGACAAAAACAACTCTCAGCTGCACAACAGCAACAGCAACAGCAGTATTTCAGGTTTTATATACCATACATTTTGATCCTATTTTTTCCACACTTTGGTTAACATTTTATTCTTCCAATGAAATGTTTCTAACAAAACTGCATAATTGGTGTATTTATCTTTAGCCTACAAAAGGATCAAAGTGTTGAATTTCAGAAAGCTTAAGGGCTAAAGATTAAAGTTTCCGTTTGAGAAAAAAAGGACCATGGCATATATTGTTAAACCTCCAAGAGTTTCTTTAATTTTCTTGTAACAAATAAATAGACGAATAACTGGCTGAAGAACTGTATGTATCACTTTATCCCTAAATAAACATCCATTTTACAAAAGGTAAAAGAAAACTTACCAGCATCCTCCTGTTCCTCTGCCAGTGCTGCAATTGCTCCTGTTGTGACCGCTTTGGCGCTGCAGGCCGTCCATCACTCTGAAGAGCTCCACTAAGATTGTTTCCCACAGAAAAATCCTTTTCTTGAAGATTACTACAATCTAATGGTTTACATAATCCAAAATCTGATAATTTCATATGACCATCTCTATCAAGCAACAAGTTGTCAGGCTTGATATCTCTGTAACATGAAATCAAAACAGTCAGGCCATGTGAAGTAAAATCAGAGGAAAATGATAAAGAAGCACATGAATATTTCAACCCAAAGTATATTGGTTTACCTATGAATATAATTATGTTTATGGATAGATTCGATAGCCAGAACAGTTTCTCCAACATAAAACCTTGCCTCATCTTCAGTTAGAGTATCCTTACGCATGAGTAAAGTCATCATATCTCCACCAGGTAGATATTCCATGATGAGATATAGATACTCTTCATCTTGGAAGGAACAATAGAGTTTTACAATGCAATTACTATCAACCTCTGCAAGTAGATTCCTTTCCGCTTTCACATGTTCAACCTGAAAGTTTTAGATCAATATTGGCAATAAGCATAACAAACAAAATCCAGAAAATGAATGTCAGAAGCCTAATAAATTCCATACCTGGCCTCTGCGAAGCATCTCTGATTTCTTAAGCTTCTTCATAGCATATACATGACCAGTTGACTTCTCCCTACAGACTCTAACCTGCAATTTCACAAAAGGACAGAAGTCAGAGAAGACACAATAGATAAGTTGATCAAGTAAAAATATCATCTAGTAGCAAATTATCAACCCAATTCAAACATCAGTTTGGCAAATTAACACAATTCGAACATCATCAGTTCAGAAAATGCAATTGTTCTTTCAAATCATGCGCAAAAGGAAGTCACTAGCAGAAAACATGACAGGTGAGAGTTGTGAGGCTCAAAATCTTAGATAGTGTGTGCAGCCCAAAAAAATACAATGAATAATGTTACAAACGGTACTAGTATGGTATACAAAGAAGGAAATACATAATTACCTCCCCAAATGCACCCTTTCCTATCATTGTCAAGGGCTCAAAATCATCAGCACCCATTTTATGTCTTTGAAGACGCATGTATTCTGTTTCCTTCTTTTCTAAATGCTTAAGTAAGTTATTCTGCTCTTCCTCAGATACCTCAGCATCAGCCAACTTCTTCTCAAGTACATTACGTCTGCAAGAAATCATGAGCACCATAACACCACTAACAATAATGCTCACACAGAGAAAAGGAACCATTTTAGTATCATCTTCTAACACCACCAACAAGATACTGAGATACTTCTAGAAGAAGATTTACATAAGGAAATGCAAAACGAGTTTATGTACCCAGATATAGTACACCGTCCACCCCTTGCTGCACTTCACTTACATACAAGCACCCCGAAAAATTTGACCCTTTTGACCTAGAATTCTAATTGCTTTAATCGCCACAATAAGTCACCCTTGACTGATAAATTCGAAGAAACTATTCTCATCATTTGAGAACTTTAATATAATGCCACAATGATTTGAAAATGATTGGAAAACTAACAATGCCGATGGAACTTTCTGCATAACATCATTTAAAAGGCCTAATAATATTTAACATATTGGCATCTATAGGTGAGGAACGTCAACAAAGTCTACCGGTCACTCGTGGAGCATAATTATGCAAAAATTGCATCTTGATAGAGAAGAAAATGAGATGGACAACTTGCAATATTCTAGCACATACATCTTCCATCCGGTATCAAGTTTGAAATGAATAAGTCAAAAGATCAAAACAAAAACTCGACCGTACTACTAAATTTATGCAAATATCATTGCTATGAGAAAAAGTAAAAAATAAACCATACCGCTCCTTCCTCTCTTGCAGATCCTTCATCTGCTTTTTGTAATGGTTTTCAATATACTGCTTTGCAGCAGCAACCTTTTGCTTTGTCACATTTGATGGAGCTTCTTCACTTGTAGGTGCTCTCAGACCATCCTTCCCATTGCCTGCAGTTTCCTTCTTTTTTGCAGACTTCAACTTATCCTTTGACTTCAATTTGTTAAACCAACACCTAGCAGACTCCATGGGCTTCAATTAATAAACACCTAATCTGCTTTTTCTTCTTTGAAGGGAAAAAAGGAGAGAACCTGTACTTCTAGTTACTTTTCACCTAGAGAATCTCATTTCAAAGATCTGCTAAAGCATATTCATTGGTGATATTGATTATTGAAGACTCCAAGATTTCCTCTGTACAAAGAAGATACAAACAACAGTCAATTAGCCTAAAATTGTTCATCATTGCAGTCTCAATAGATTCTCACCAGTCACAAGTATTAATGTATGAGATAAAGGGGAAAAACAGTAAACTCTAGTTTCAATTCAAACATAAATGACTCTCAATTCGTATACCTAGAGCTCAAGGTTCAACTTTCAAATATTCAATCTTCACCAAAAATTCAACCAAATGTAACCCAATTCAATTTCAGCAACTGGCATGAGTATCATTTGAACCCCCAAACTACCCCATCATGACTCCAAAATATGTAAATTGAGACACTGACCAACTTGGTTTACTCTAAACATCCTTCACGATTCAGTATCTAAACCAAGTTCTTCGAAATTTTCTTCTCCCCCATCAAATAAAAGATTGTGACCCAAAGTTCACTGAAAATAAAAATAAATAAAAAAGAAAAAATAAATAAAAAAGAAAAAATAAATATCATAACATCAATACAACCTTCGATTAACTAACAAAATTTAGAAATAACCTCAATACAAGACACATCAACCCAGTAATAAAGTTTGTAAATTTTTTCCTACATTATCCCACAAAACCAAATAGAGAACGAAAATGAATAAAAATCCAAAGTAAAAAGAAAAGGCAAACACTATCAGAAAGAAAAAAAAAATCTTTTATTTCTTAAAATAGAAAAGAAACCCTCCAATCACATAACTTTCTCAGCCTTTTTCCAACATTTTCTCGCCAACCAAGCAGAACATCATAGCTTCAAAATACAAAAACAAAAACGAAACAAATCCTCAAAAAAAAAAAACCCAGCAAATCAAAATTCTCAGACAAACATCCAGTTTCAACAGTGTCAAACTACCTAACACACACAGATAGAGACAGGCGACCAAAATTCCCTTGCTGAACTCCCACATTTTCTCACAAACCAAACAGAAACTCAAATCCACAACCAAAAAAGACCATCAGGCATCACCAAAATCCCCTCCCAAAAACAAAACCAAATAAATCATAAGCAGGTGAAACAATAAAGCACTAACTAACTAAATGAACTCAAACATAGTTGGTACCAACCTTGCACAAAACTGAATCGAACAAAACAAACAGCAACAACAACAACAATTCCACACACTCCGATTCACAGTGCAAAAACTAAAAAAAAAAAGTACCGTAAGACCCGCAATTCTCCGAGAATGACAATGATCAGAAGAAGAAGAAGAAGAAGAAGAGCTATTTGGGTTCATAACTTTCAATTAGACATCTTTGTGTTTTGTTGTTGCGTTGAAAGTTTTTAGCTTTTTTTGTTTTGCTTTGCTTTTGTTTCTGCTTTTCTCCTTTTTATTTTATTTTTCTTTATTTGCTTTAAGTGTAGTTTATGATTACTTTATTTTTTACAAAGTAAACCTTACTTCATTAATAATTATTGTTGGATGGTTTCATATACTTTCATTCAATAATAATAAATACAAAGTAAAAATAAAGTAATTAAAAATCAAAATTATTCTAAAATTTTCCATTTGCTTAATACATCTAAATTTGACACAACTTTTTTTCAGTAATCATTTAAATCCTTTTATTTATTAAAAATAAAAATTTATTTACGTAAATAAAAAAATTATTAGTAAAAAGAATTTTATCCTTTTATAAATTCATTAATTTGATGTAATTGGTATTTTGAAATAATAAAATTTTTATAATTACTTAGTATTAGAAATATCAGATAAAAAAAAATTATTCGTATCTTTAAATTAACTAAAAATTAATAAATTAAGATTTAAATAATTAATTGATAAAGTATATTAAATTGAAAATATATATTTTTTTCTTTTTTGTTAATAAAGGGAGGACTTTTATTTTAATTTAATTTATTTGAATTAATTTTCTTGCTTTTGGTCTCAGTCTTTTTTATTAGTTGAAACTTGAAAGCGCGTCCTTCCCTGTCCGTTTTTTCTCCACTCTGTGACACATCTAGTGAAGTAACTGAAAACGGAGTTTAATTTTCTCGCGATATGTTTCCTTTTTCATTTTTGGCATTCTAAGCTTAATTAATGTAAATCTAACTTCTTTTGTCTCAGGGGAAAAGTTTCAAATTGGATCCTCATTTTTTTACCTTAGGAATATATTGGACCCTAACTTTTTTTTTTATCAAATTGAAACTTTTATTTTCAAAATTTGAATAAATTGGTCCCTAACGTTAAAAAGCCTCTAACAAATGTTTATTTTTTGAATAAATTGTATTCATTTAACACCTCCAATACATTCCCCTACAAACCAATTTATCTAATCCCAACAAAGAGACCTCAACTACCAAAGCCGCATCTCATATTTAGCTTTAGTAAACATCTACCACCACCTCCACCTCCACCTCCTCTCAGTTTTCATTTCACTTTGATTCTCCTTCAACATATTTTCCATCTCTCTCCTCCACCCAAAAACACCAGATTATTTTATTTTCAAATTTCTCATGATTTCACATAGAAAAGGGCTTCAACAAGCTCCTCAACAATTTATTTCTTAAATTTGAAGTTGGCAAAGAGAAAGAAGGAGATGATGTTTCTAATAATGGGTTTCATGAATATTTATCGATAAAGGGAAAGTAGATTCTTAATTTAATTATTGCATAGCTTGGGTTCTTCTTTGATTATAGCAAACATGAGTTGCTTCAAGTTGATTTTTTTAAGTTGATATTATTAGTCTCTTGAAAGAGTTAGAGTATTCTGAAAATTGGAAAAAAATATTATTATTGTTGTTTCATAATCTAATTTGCAAACTTGGTTTTTCTTGATGATGTCCCGTTTGATGGAAATTTGGAGTTTTATAATTTTAATATTTGTTGAATCAATTGTTTATTCACAAAAACTTCTGACTATTTTGGGTATTGAAAAATATATCATTCGTGTTGGTGATTAGTTCTATATAAAGAATTATGAAATAACATACTATTTTAGTCTTTTTTTTTTTTTTTTTGTGTAATTTTTTTAATTTGTGGATATTTTTGTTGTAGTTATGTGTTGGAACTCGATTGTGCATGTGTTGATTTCTATGTAGAAAATTACCACAGCCTTTGTGTTTTTGTTTTACTTTATAATGTTCTGGATTTGTGCGCAAGTGTCTGAGGTTAATGCTCTATGTTATTCGAGATTTATCAGGGAAAGTGTTGGAGGTATTGATGGAGGTGGTGGTTGATGGAGGAGTTGGACTTTTTCCCCTTGTCTTAAAATTATAAATTTAATTTTTGCACAAGTTAATTTAATTATTTATGTATATATATTTTAATAGATAATATATCTTATTTTATTAAAATTGAATGATTTAAATAAATTTATATATTAGATAGTTGTTGTTAACAACTAAAAATTAATTCTATTTTAAAAATAATATATGGATGGTTAATTTTTTTATATAACAATATGAAATTTTAAATAGTTTGTATGACTAAGATTTGAATTAAAATAAAAATTACTTAAATTTTTCAAGTTTTAAATTTGTTGATGCATATAATTTATTGTTATTTAATTGTAAAAGTAAAATTTATATTTCAAAATATAAGAATTTAGAGTCTTTATATCCACCAATGTCGTTATTATTTTTTATTCAAAAATAAAAAATAATAATTTCTATTTTCAACTAAAAAAATAAAAATAAAAAATTATTAATTTAAAATTACTTAAAATAATAAAAAATATAACATATAAAATAAAAAATAAAATAAATGTTTTATAGAAATTTATACCAGCAAATATTAAATGTGTAAAATTTATATAAACTTTTTGGTTTTTGGGTCCATATAAAGAATTATTAATATTTAAATCACATCATATTATACCAACTAAAAAAATAAATTGCTAAATATCTATCAAAAGGGACATCCAAAATGATATTTGGTTTCGTGGTCAAATTTTTATAATATCATTGGAAGATTTAGGTTAAAATATATTTTTCCTTCGGTAAATTGTAATGGTTAAAAAAAGTAAAAGAAAAATGCCAGCAAATTAGAAGAAGAAAAATACAAACAAGCACCGATCACCTTTTTGACTTATGTCGAAACAGTACACACGCTAACATAACGCGATAAATTGAATTGCGAAATGAATAAAATAGCGTGAAAATGATAATATCTTTTTTTTGTAAGTCCAAGTTACGAAAATGCCACTGGAAGAAAATGGGTGATGAGCTGGATTTTTTTTTTTTCAGAGAAAACTGGCAAAGCATAATTGCTTAAACAGCGATGACTTTTTTTTTAATTTTATTTTAAATAACAGTAATTTATTAACTTTAATTTTAATTAAATTAAATTAAATAATATTAATTAAAAGCCTTAATGTCCGCCTGAGACACGACGGGCATGATTGACACGTAGTTCCCTCCGCCACCTCTGTGCCACGTTCTCTCCCTTCCCGCCACCTTCCTCCTCCATCCTCCTTGGGGAGTGTATTTTCACATTTAATCAAATAAACCCTTTAATAAAAAATTAGAAATATCAATTTATAAAAAAATATAATCATAGTAAGAATAAGAAAAAAAGCTTAACTCATTTTAAATATAAATTTTAATTGAATATAATTAATAAGAAAAATAGTTTAATAATCATTTCTAAGAAAAAATACTGAAGATGAGATTAATCTAAAAAAAGAGTATCATTCATTATTAGTTATTTATTAATTTTTTTTATTGGACTGATATAGCATAGCCTTAAGCTTGTGAATAAAATGAAAATTTTTAACATTTTTAATTTTTTATAAATAATAAAATTTAAATATAAATTTTTATTTAATATCTTTAATATTCAGTAACTATAAAGATTTCAAAATTTATAATTTTTAGAGAAAAAAATTAATTTTTAATAAATTAGATGTTTGTGCGGAGTGTTTGACCATCAAGCGAACCTGAGAGGCAAGGAGGATAAATCATTCTCAGCAACACTTGTTTTTTTTATACATGAATATTGGAATGTGAAAATTCAAAAGAAAAAAAGAAAAGTAAAACATAAACATTATACAAAATGTTAGGTTATTATTTAGAGGAGATGCACACTAGTAATTACAATTCATTAATGTGTTGGTATAGCAAAGGACAGCAGATTGTATATAGTCATATGCGCATGTGTGATGGAGGGAAGAGAACTTGGCCAAATTTGTAAATCCGACCTCTACATTTTGTTCTAATTTTATTAATTTATAGGACTTGATTATACTAAAAAAAATTATAGGATTTAATTGTACTCACCAAAAGTCCAATATGGTCTAATTTTATAAAGAAAAAATTCTAATTTAATTAAGAAAAACGATAAGGTCCAATGTGAAATTAGAATAAAATGTGAGGATTCAATTTGCACCATTGGCCGGGAAAACTTTGACTAAAGAGGTGTGTTGGGAGATGGTGTCCCTAAAGCAACTTAAATGAAGAAGCATTGCCAAAAGTCGTCTTCTTCTTCTTCTGATCGACCCCAAAGAGCATGAAAAGGATAAACATAGGATAATATTTGATACTGAAATTGTAAATTTTTTGACGAAGTGAACCCCACGGCAAAGGCAAAATTGAGTGGAGAGAGAGGTTGTTTTGTTTCTTCCCTTATGAGTAGGGCAACATGGGGACCATAAATATATAAATATATTTCAAAAGAAGAGGGGGCAAAGGCAAACCAACAATAATAAAAGCTATAGATCGATATTAACTTCTCACATAATAACACCTAATTATTCCACTTGGTCTATTGTTATACATCATTATCTAAACCTTTGCTTCTTCTTTATATTTATATGGTATTGTCAAATTGAACTCTACATTGTTTGATTTGTTAGTTAGGTACCCTTTGGTCATCCCTATTTATATTTTTAATCTGCCTAAAGTGATAGATTATCTTAATTTTTTCAATATTGTAAAAAAAAAAAATTAGTCAGCACTTGAATGGTATAATGACACTGGACACCATTCAAGTGCTTGACAGAGTAGAGCTCGATTTATACTTGCATTTTCCTCCCTACACCTTAAATGTATAAAAATTAATTTCATAAATAAGGATAAAAAATATTTTTTAACATTTAATTATATCGATTACGGAAGTACAATCTGTACTGCATTATTAATATATAGTTTTTTTGGGTTAATCAAAGAACATGAAAAATTGAGTTGAACATTTCAAGGGTATGGGCACAATATGATGTATTATATAATCCACTAATTGGAATTATCAATTAGCATTATGTATCATCAGCATTGCTCAATATGTATATGTTTCTTGGTTGATCTAATTTGTCATACTTGTGCACCAGTGTGTGACTAGGTAAAAATGAAAGAGAGATTTTGTTCTTGCCGTCCAGCACCAACAAGCAGAATTTGAAGTAAACCTAAATTAGAAACCACAATCTCCCAATAGATTGCCAAGTGTCAAGAGCATAAAAGCACAGAGACATGAGTCAAAGCCCAAATGCCAAAAAAAGAAAAAAAGAATTCATATGTGGAAAGAACACAGAAGGCCCTTTTGCTTGCCTGTGGGGAGAGTATATTTTTCTCTTGGTAAGAGAACAACAAAAAAGAAACAACAAAAACAAAGATTTTATGGTTTGGAGGATTGGCCAGAGAAAAGGGTCCATAAGTGACCCAGTTGGGCATAGAATTGGTTTGACAAAAACATGATAGATGTTGGCATCAATGGGGTGGTTGTACTGGTACACTTTGCATGTTTGCTTGAGGGTGGTGGATATTGGGGTTAAGGAACCATATGCCCAATGACAACTGAACAAGAGTGTGTGATCATTCATTATAATTTGTGGGTGCAAGATGGTAGGGGAAAAAAAAAAAAAACCAACCCACTAGACAATATTAGAGATGGGCAGCAACATTGCATGTGCTTTTATTTTTGAATGCTAGCACCATGGTTATGTTGGTTTAGGTTGCACTTGCACCTATGGTTATATTGGTTTGGGTTGCAATTGCCCCTACTTTCTTTATAAAGGACCAATTTAGGATAATAGAGATATGCATATTGAAGTGCAAAAAAATTTCAAAATACACCAATAATCTGGCAATACATGCATTTAGGTCCCTTTAAAGAAATGCAATTAGTGTAGGTTGTACAGAGAAAATCTTTCTTTCAATCTATTGAGTTGTTCCATAGTGAACCCCCAACTAATGCACTTTTTCTCCTTTTCCCCATTCAGTTTTGCATTGTACTAGTTAGGCAGCTGGTGCTAGATTGAGTTGGTCTGTTGGTGGCTGTGGTGGGGTTTTCATTTTTCCCTGTACAAACTTCACTTTTAAACAGACAAAACAGCCAACATGAGGGCTCCAAAATACTGGTCTGTGCAAGGCTAAAAATGCTAGAAAAGGATCGCATAACTAGTGAGCATACACAACATCTGAATCAAGAAAATGGCTAATTTTTCTAGGTTAGCCTGGAAAAATTGCCAACATTCCAGTTTTTCTTTAAGAAAAGTTGAGCAACAAGCATACAAGTCTATTTAAGAAGAAAAGGTCAGAACAAGCATACAAGCCTACTTAAGAATGAAAGTTCAGTAACAAGATTAACGAAGTAATATATGTATAACTTAGACTGCAAATAGATTCATTTATAAATAATTAGACAATTAGAAGCCACAGTTCTTATCAACTTCAGCTGCACATATTGCGTGTGATTATTCAATAGCCAATGCACTCCACTAAAAGCAAAAACGGGTAAAAAAGGAAAAAAGAAGAATACCCTATAAAAAGTTGAATTGATGATAGTTTGTTGCTTTCAAATTGAATCATTATATGGAATAAAAAAAGGTAGGAAAAGAATTAATGTGAACATCACTTAATGCTACAAAATGATATTGTTTACTCCATCACTGTCTGAGATCACCTTCTTGACCCCCGGAGCACTTGAAGATATAGAGGGGCAAGCATGTGGGGATGAACTTTGTTGTCCTATTCTACATCTCTGAGACTTTCACTTGTTAGCCATAATTTTTTTTGGATAATGAACACAATGTCATCTCCATCCTGGTCTGATTCTGAACTGGTATCAGCTGTCGCCACTGCTTCCCAGTGCAATGCCACTAAGTATTTCTTTACAAAATCTACCACTGATTGTTTGTCCCAAATGATTATAAAGCCACTAGGTCTAAGGATGCGATCCATCTCTAAAAGCAAATCTTCAACACTGCAACCTTTTTTCTCAATGTCAGAAAAGACAGTCCAAGCATGGAGCAAATCATAAGTCCGAGGATATGTTGAAAAAGCTTCACACCTATCAAAAGAAAATACATGTCCTGTGAATTTATATCACCTCTGATGTTGATAGAAATGAAAATGTTAAAACTTCTGAAAAAAAATCCCAACTAGCCAAATTAGGAACAAGCATGATCTTGCAAGTTGAAATACTGTATATTTCACTGTCTACAGCCAGTGGTTCTCTCATATGCTCTCTCCCCCATAGATGAATAGATATGTTTTGTTTCCAAAACATAAAGAGGTTGTGCTATTCAACCTTAATCATATCTTAGAAATATATTTCCAGGATCAATAACTGCAAGAATTCATTGGGTTAAATCTTGTACACTCATCATTGTAAGAAAAACCAGAATGAATTTAAAAGGAACTAAGGATTTGAGGAAATCTGAGAAAAGCATCACATATAGGTCCGCCGAAATGAATTTAAACAATTTTCATACCAGTTGTGAACAGAGCCAATCAGTCCTCTGTCATATATCACCTTCAGCGTCTTTGGTCCATCTTCAGGGATAACATTCATCACCCAAACATCCTTGTCTTTAAGAGCAGCTGCAAATGATCCCATGTTTGCTTTCATGTCCATCACGTTCCTAAGCGTGTCTGATTGTATCTTTGGACTCAAGAGATTCCAATAATTTTCCACTCTATGTTTCCAAAGTTCCTGCACCACACAAGTAACATCCACTTATCTGTATGTTGTTACTGAAAAGTGCATCCACATCAAGCAAAGCCAAAACAGCAAGCAAGGCAAAACAAATGTCTGAGACACATTTATAAAGTATCTTCTATTACTTACTGTGTCTTTCTCAAACATTTCAGTTGAATAGCCAAAATCAGCCAGTCTAGGAGGAGGAGAAGTCAATCTAGCTGGCCAAGGAGCCAACCCACTCCCCTTAACTTTGTGGTCATCTGATAGAAAGGTAAAATTTTAGAGTTAGAAAATGGTTTTCCAAGCAAATATCAACAATTTAAAAGTTCAAAGTACAGGTCACTTTATAGAAATGATGAATTTTACCACCCTGGTTTCAAACAAAACATGGACTGCACGAATGTTAAGGGCACATGCATTTAATGCGCAGCAATTACATACGCACATGTACGTTTTTTAAAAAATATTTTCATGTAGGCCTTCAAAAAAATCCAAAAATCAAAGTGCAAAAACTTGAGCCGAATGAATCCATTACTACGAGAAGCAGATTAGTTGTACCGTGTAATTTGCAAGACTGTCAACTCTATCTACTCTATATGATTACAATAAGCTAAAAAAAAAAAAAAAAAAAAAAACTCAATCAAGGAAAAAGCACTGATATTGATAAGTATAAAGTAGATGTCAAACATTATTGAAAAAAATAACAAATAAAGTTGATGAAGTTAGCTACTAAGAAAAGAACGATCAAATAAAGGACACAAGCCGAAAAGAAAACTCACGATCAGAGTAAAGTGTAATGCAAGCCTCCATAGGCACACCCCATACTGCGTCTGGATCATCATCAGACCGACACAGGGGAGGACGTGTATCAGGCTCTCTTTCCAGGTAACAATCATTTGTAAGAGGTTTTTGCCAAATGACAGTTTGATTCCTCTTTGCAGCTATTCTCCAACACATCCGTTCCACAAGGGCACTCATTTCTCTCCAAATCCTGAGATCTTCTTCATCTTGTGCATAAGCTTCAGGAGAGGAGTAGGCAAAATAGCCTCCTGGTCTAAGTAGACGATCAAGCTCAAGAAGAAGAATGCCATCTCTTTGAAGCCAATCTATTCTACAACGTGAACAGTGGGCAAGCTCAAAAGATCTGCTTGGGTAAGGGAGTCTCTTGGTTCCGAGAACACCAAGATATGCAGGAATTCCTCTTTCTAGGGCGAACTGGATTTGGTTTTGATGCACATCGTTAGGTGCCAAAGACATTGCAATGATATTGGATGACAAAAGATAAGCACCAAAGCTAGCAACACCACAGCCAACATCCAAAACAGTTCTCAACCTTCCTTCGTTGTTTAAATTATTTTTTGAGAAGTTAAGCATCTGCCGATTAGATCACCAAAGAAAAAAAAAAAAAAATTATTGCTCCAACCATGGAGGAAAAGAAATCAGCAATCCTCAGAATAGGGGGAAAATACCACACATATCATACGTATTGCAGAAGTATTCTTACGCATCGGACTTGATTCCAAGAAAGGAAGTTGAAAACCAAGTAATCATACTACATAGCAAGAGTGAGAAGTCTTACATTTGCAATTGAAGCAATATATTTACCAGCTCCATAGTGAAAATGAGTGCCACCCCCAGGAAATGAAATCTTGTCACCTTTTACGACCATCCAGTTCTGATCAGATTTCTCATGTGCAAGGTGGGTATGAGGAATGTTTACTTTCCATACTTCATCTCTACTTTTAGGCCACTTAATTGGGACCTGAATGATCAGAGAAGCAACATAACAATAGAATAATTAATACATATTAAATCTTAAATTGGTAAGATGATCACTAGGATATTGTGAAACCATTCAGATTCTAAGCTTTAAAATATATTCACCTTGTACCCTGGTGGAGGAGGAATCAAGCAATTGTACCGCCTTTCAGGAGGAGGGCAATGCCGTTCATAGTGCTCCATCAAAGAGAGGTCCAGCTTCATTCTCATCTGATATATAAGATTCCTGTCTAAGCAGGGAATGAGTTCTGAATGTCGATCATCGCAAACCTTCATGATAAGGATCAGACAAATGAATATTACCGGTAAAAAGAGAAAAAAAAATGAAGCTGTAAAATTGAAGGGAAAGGGAAATGGGAGTAGCTGAAGACCTAGTTAACAGTAAGTAAACTTACAGGGAAGCTCTTAGGTACAGTGTCATCCTCTCCATCTTCTTGACCAAATTTGGTTGATTCATCTTGTTTCCCTTCAGAATCATCATCTCCACCCCAATAAGGTGACCCAAGTTTTCTCAACTTGCTCCCATATTCTTGAGAGCCAAAAATGGATCCATAGTAAAAATATATGAATCCAAGAAAGACTGCCACTACACAGACAGAAGTGATCAATCGCTTCTTCTGGCTCCCATCAGGTCTTCCCCTCATTGTTTCCCTAGTTCCAAACAGTTTGAACAGATCTTTGCACTTTCACTTAAGCACTACAATATCATAATGCAGATCTTATCGCACTATAACTGTCTTATATCAATTTCACCATCCAAAATAAGCCCTGCTTATTTGATACCCCTAATGTGTGAGAAAAATGAGGCAATACAGATTCACTTGGGATTTAGCAGATATCAACAACGGAAATTGATTGATTAACCTATTAACAGTAAAAAAAAAAAAAAAGTCAAAATCAGTGCATAATAATAGATCCAATAGTAGATGTTGCCAAATCAAAATCATTGAAACATACTTCATTTATGTTTTCAATCCACACATGCCAAATTAGATGCTTACTAGTGCAAAGAGTAACCAAGAAAACAACAATAATTTAACCGTGAAGTTGAAGAAACAACAAATCAATTCTACCACTAAAACCCCTGACACTTTCGACAGATTAAAACCAATCCATTTCATATCTGACCAGTCTACAGAAGGTTAGAAATGGAACAAAAACCTAAGATGTCGAAAGTCTAACTGCTTGGGCAAACAAAAGTCACATCCACTACCAATGGTGCCCAAAATACAATCAAAATACTGAAATTCTAAAGCACGTTTGAAGAAATAGCAATACCAATTCAAAAACATTCCTAACTGCATAATAATTCTATCTACTAAACAGATAGCCAAACGAATGAAAGGGATTGATACAAAAGAAAAATTCAGTTACACAAAAAGTGAACTTGGTGAACTAAAAATGTCATAATGACAGCTAAATAAGCTAACATAAATTGACTAAAACCAATAGATCTGAAAGAAAGCTACTACTTTTCCATTGAAAAAACATCAAGAACTAACAGAATTGCCAAGAAACAATGACATAAATTACGTTAAAAATAAAAAACCAATCAAGATTAACCAAGCTAATCAAAATCCAGATGGGATTTCAATCAGATCCAGCAAAACTTCAAAAAAAAAAAATCAATCTTTCTTGCACAAAACTCACAAACAGCAGAACCCAGAAAAAAAATAAACAAATAAGTTGCAAAAAAAGAGCTAGAAAGCGAAGAAAGCTTACTGCTTTTGATTGAACAAGGAAACGGGTATCAGCAAAAAATGAGATCTGGGATTACAAGATACTCTGTTGTATAAGAAGAAACGGGCAAGAGACAAAGAACCGAGATGATAGACACCGAAAAAGAGAATAGATTAGATCTCGCAAATAAGAAAAAGAAAAATTCTATTTTTGGAGATAGATATTGGCTTAGTGCTGTTACCGGACTGTCAAATGCCACCGTTAAATTTGTTTTTTTTTTTTTTAAATAATAATAAATAATTTTTGTTAATTTTATTAGCAACTATCCTGTATAGCTAAAGGGGTTAGACGATGAAGCTCTATTCTTAATCAAATGTTTTGATTACGTGATAAATATTTTATTATTTATTTTATATGAATTAAATATGAATTTTATTTTTTTATTTTAATTAATAATTAATCCTGTATATATCAAAATTCGAACTCAAAATATCATGTAAGTATATGATAACAACAATTTGCTTTAGATTTCAATTATAAATAATTTTTATTAATTTTGTTAATTTTAATAATAAATTTCTCATCAAATAAAATAATAATTGAAATTTTTGACTAATGGTGGGAATGGATTTGGAAGCACTGCCCATCATTATCATTATTATGATAGACAAGGAAATTTCTTGAAATTTTTAATTGAAGTTTTTGGATCTCTTTCACTACTAGTGGCTACTGCTGAGAGATGTGTCGGTGATGTGGAATTCTTCTCCTTCTTCTTCTTGTGATTCATTTAAAGGGTGGGAGATTTTAATTCTCCTTTTATTGAGCATTAATTAAACTGATTTTAACATCACCTTTCTACTATTTAATAAGGTATAGGTTCCATTTAGAGGTTGAGAGTTTAATCCCTCACTTCCCGACAAAAAATATATATATATATATAATACACTTTATTTCTTACTTTAATTAATTAATGTCTGTCTGATTATTTATTGAGTTTAGAGTTTTAGAGCTAATGTTCAAATAAAAAATTTTATTTTGTAAGTATAAATTTTGTTAGGAAATCAGTTTATTTTATTTTCCAATTGATGAAAATCTTTAAATTACAATAAAAAGGTTCCTTCTTTTTTATATAAATTACTCATGTTTTAGTGAAAAAATTATAATTTTATTATTAGTTGTTATGTCTAAGAAAACATAAAAATATCTATTATTCCATGCAATAAATTTAATTATAAATAAATTAATTAAATTCATCATGATATTTGTTAAAATTATTATTTATTTGTGCATGATAATAATTCCACAATTTATATGAGAATGAGCATATGCATATTGGATTCAGGTAAATATATCATCTACACTCAAGGATTAAATAGCTTGAATTTTAATCATATATTAGGTTTTAGGTTGAACTCTAAACTTTAGAACATTTTCAATATTGCATGCTTTTTAAGGATAATGAATTTTAGTAAATTTCCTTGAAAATAAAAAATGGTTGTGAACATTTTCAACTAAGAAATAACCTACTCTCAAAGGTTGCAAAATCTTGAGTTGTGAATTTGATCAAAATAGTCAAGTTACATTGAGCATGGCCATGGAAAAGTTTGCAAATTTCAAAAGGATTCATAAACCTCCTAATTTAACTAATTTGTTATTTAATATTTTTGGCATTGATAATTATAAAAGTTTTAATTAATTTAAAATTCAATTTAATGCTATTATTTAATGAAAAGAGAGGGAGAGTTATGAATCTTGTGCCAAAATAAATAAAGAAAAGGTTACTCTTTAAGGCATTTTTGGGACTCAAAACCCAATTTTTGTCAGCCTAAATAACAATAAGAAAATGTGAGTTGGCATTTGTCAGAAGAATTGGGACCCAATTCTAGGCCATTTGCAAACAACTCACATTGTAGGCCATAAAGAATAGCCTAAAAGTGAGTGAGGGACAGATGGGTTTACATTCCATCTCAGACATGGTAGTGGGTCTTATGAAAAGGACCCTCCAAGTTGTTTTTTTTTTCTTTTTTTTTTTGACCCCCCAAGTTGGACATATCATTAGTATCATTTTAGTGATGAATTTAATATAAGATAAAAGCTACAGTCATTGCATGTTAGTACTTAATTAGACATTATTACCAAAAAAGAGAAAGCTTGAGTATAATAGTTATTAACTTAACATATTTTATGGTCAACACATGTATAAGAACAAAGGTTGTTGTTGTTGAAATTAAAATTGTAATTTGTAAGTGAATAGAATTCTTTGATTTTTTTTATCGCCTAAAAAACGACTTGATTTATACAATCGCTATCATTATCAATTACAACTAATATCAACTAATATTATTATTATATTCTAGAATGTATAGGTAAGAACATTTAGTTCAAAATTTGTACATTTCTAGAATTCTAGGACTTCCATTTAGACCGGTCAATTTAAGTTTCATTAACTATAGATAGACCTTAATGAATTTTTAAATCCCTTGAAGGTGAGAACAAGTCTCGAACCGTGGAAAAAACCCACCACACAACTCATCTGCCTTAATTATGTTCTTAGATCATTCAAAATGTAAATATACGTAAATGAGATCCAAGATCTTTTTTTTTCGGCACAATTTTTAAAAATCATTTTAGTCTTGAAAGTTTTTTTTTATATGATTATATAAGCATGCAAAATCCGAATTTTTTGGTACAATGTCCTAAAATTTTTTAAAAATCTAAACTATTAAGATGTAGTCTGATTGAGATTTTTACATTCTATGATGATATGAAAGGCCAAAAAAATTAAGGTAAATATCTTTATTATTGTACAATTTATGATTTAAAAAAAAAAAACTCTCTTTTCACAAATTGCAATAAAGAGGCCAACTGTGGGCTAATTAGAGAGACCAGTTGAGATCTGTAGTCTGATTGCTTCATTAGCAGACTTCAACCCAAAAGATTTCCCAGCAGAGAATTGAGTTCGCAAAGTGGCCGTGGCTACAAGCCTGCCTGCAACTGCATTCATTTTCTGCACTGGGTTGGGCCAAAATTTGAAGAAATATCTCATGGTAAAGAATCCATCAAAAGATAAAAATCACCTCAACAATCAAATCCTAATCAAGAAACACAATATCAATTAGAATAGTTAAAAAAAAAAAAAAAAAAACAATGGACGGTTTTTGACCAATAATGATCCACATTAAAAATCACTAGTGAACACTAATAAAACCACTAAAAAGAGAGAGAAGATATTAATAAAGTGAAGAAATATTTTTATTTGTTAGATAAATATTAAAAATTTTAATATTTTATAATTCAACTCTTAAGTAATTATAAAAGTAAAAATTTATCACTTATGTATTAACTGAGTATAATACATTTAGCGGCAGTTTATTTCATTAAAAAATAAAAGTGGAAATTAGAATTAAAATCAAAATTAGAATGAAAGGTTTTGATTCTTAATATTTAATTGATTAAAATTTTATATGAAAATAAAAATGAATTCCCCATCAATTAAAATCACTCATTTCCCTTATGGGGATAAAAAATGAACTCTCATTTTCATGAAAATCAAGTCAAATTAATTATAAATTGGTCAAATATTTAAATATTATCATATATTATATTAAAATTTATGAAATAGAATATATATATTTTGAAGTAATAAAATAAAATATATAAATTACTAAAAATAATTATTTAATATATTTTTCATGTTTAAACAAAATTGGTTCCGTTTTCAATTTTAATTTTTATGGAAATCAAATATTTTGTTAAAATTTTTATATCATTTCTTTTTTTGAGAGAATTTTGATATTATTTCTAATTTCTCTTTATTTTAATTTTAATTTCAAAATATAAATCAAATGACCTGTTAAAGTATATGAGATTTCATTAATGACAACCACCACCTAGATGACATAAATATTATATGAACCATCACCCTACAAACTAATTGCAACATCTAATCTAATAGACAAAGGTGTTTATGATGACCAATTATACACCTCCCCATTCATATCATAAAAATTAAAGTGATAACAAATTTTTTTTTTTGGTCATAGATAACAAATTTCAATGATAGTTAATGTTTTTAGTTTTATAAATCGTAATTTGTATTAAAAAAAATTGTATCAAAACTTTTTCCAACTGTAATGCCAAACAGACGTGTAAGTAATTACTTTGACATCCCAATATATACATATAAAAAAAAACCTTAATAACTTTGTATTCACCAATTTAAGATGATTTTTAATTGAGTTATTACCTCATTTAAAATTATAGTGAATTGGTATATAAGTTTTTCAATTCATTGCAAATCTATCAACAGTCAAAATAGTATGTGCCCATATTGAAATGATGTGCTGACATGGTATACATGTGCTTTTATTTGCTAAAAGTAATGATATATTTAAAAAAAAAGAAAAGTTAAGGATATATTTATAAAAAATGAAATTTAAAAATATAAAAATTGCAAATTTCTTCTAATTTTCACATCAACAAATATATTCACCCTTCCATGTATATTATAATGTCATGTCAATATGAACCTATGCTATTTTGACATGGATAAATTTGCAACAAATTAAAAAATTTAGGGTTATTTGTAAAAAAAATCATGACTTTTAACCAAACATTTCAATTTTGGCAAAATATTTCAATTTAGTGGTTTTTGCAATTTTAACCAAACATTTCAATTTTGGCAAAATAAAACACTAATTTACAATTTTTGGCAATTCAAATCACCGATCACAATTCTGGTTAACTTCTGTCTGTCTGTCAGGCCATTATTGCGTTAACCAACACACAATAAACTCTAGTGAAAGGTCCAGTGTGGAAGGTAGACCCAACAATGGCCTGACAGGCAGACAGAAGTTAACCGGAATTGTGATCGGTGATTCAAATTGCCAAAAATTGTAAATTAGTGTTTTATTTTGCCAAAATTGAAATGTTTGGTTAAAATTGCAAAAACCACTAAAAGTCATGATTTTTTTTGCAAATAACCCTATATATATATATTTTAATAATGGTGAAGAACGAGGAATTGTAAAAACTAAATTTTACACAAGGCAATCATTCCTTTATGCAATATTTTCCATTTCCTCTAATTTAGATGCAATATTTGAATTTTTTCAAGATTAGATTATTTGTTTTTATTTAGTAGAAAAATAACAATCTATGTTTGTACTAAGCTTATAATATCTTAGAAATGTTTCAAGTATAAATAAATTAACAGTTTAAGTCAATTTATGTTAAAGACATTTCACATAACTAGTGGTATATTGTACAATCATTTTAGTAAGAAGGATGTAAAAATTCGATTTTAAAATAATATAAGGGAGTGTGGATATATATATATATTATCATGTTTGAGCTGTTGGATGTTAATATGTTATGTATATCAACAATATACATAACATATCAACATATATCTCAATATACATAACATACCAACATCCAACAGCTCAAACATGACAACTTTAATAAATGTGTGTGTGTGTGTATATATATATATATGCACATAACATATCAACATCCAACAGCTCAAACATGATAACTTTAATAAGTTAAAATCTTAGCCAACAACATTGGGAAAAATAAGTAAAAACAGCCAGCCCTATTAACTTGTAAAGTTTTGATTTAAGGTTAACTAATTTCAAGTATAATATGTAGAACTAA
>CATIWK010220415.1:0-20220 GCA_949634005.1 Mallotus japonicus
GTAGAGTCACTGTAATCTAACAATATAGAACAAGAAAAGGTTGAACTCAAACCCAGATCAAGTGTTAATGGAAGAATATAGGAAGAAACAGGGGGCCAAATCAATTTTCTAGGGTTCTGGAAGATGAATAGAAGAAGAAAATTCGAGAGAGAAGAAGAGTTGGGAGGAGGAGGCGGCAGAGAGAAATGAAAATAGGGTTAGATTTTTTAGGTTTAAGTCTTTAAGATGTATATATACTAGGTTATTAGGGTTAGGGTTAACTATATTTATATATATAATTAATATATATATAATAATATATAAGTATATATATAAATATAATATATATATATATATATTAATATTAATTTCGGTTTCTGGTCGGGTTCGGTCGGTACAGACCTTAAACTGAAAACTGAATTTCCTGGGACATCAACTGAACCTGACCGATTTCTCTCTCAGCAACCGAGCCGACGTACAAATCGGTTGGGTAATTTTAACTCGGTCGGTTCCTGCACACTCCTAATTCCACTGGCGGTTGATGTGAGTCATTTCAGGTGTATTGATGTTCTTTTCCTTTGTTTCAAGTGTACCGTTCTTTACATATCCCTTTTGCAGATTTGGGCCTTTGAGTTTCATGTGTTGGCTCCTCCTATTGTTGCTGGGATGTGTGAGGGGTTTCCTCGTCTTCCCATTTGGACTGCTCAGCCTTAGAGGGGTTCCATGAGGTCTTTGGAGGCTACCCACATTGCTCTTGATGAGTTGACCTTCAACCAGGTTAGTTATCTCTTTTTTTTTCTCTTTTCTTATTCTGAACTTCCCATATTCTGTTTCTAACAACTAATTTTGGTTATAGATACATCTTCGGTGGTGGTGAGAAGGCTATCCCATAGCCTTCTCAGCGGTGATGGCTGGAGCCCAGGAGATTACCAGCAAGCGGGTGCTATTTGTGACGCCTATTGATCGCGCTTGGTACCTCGATGAGAGCATAGCGAACTGGTTCTTGGGACCTACTGACCGTCACGACCCTTGTCCTCCTCCTCTTAACATGTTCTAGGGGAGGAATATGGTAGGCCTCACTCTGGAGGAGGCATTGATCGGGACTGATCATCGGTTGCATCTGGAGCTGGAGGGCATCTCATATCTAGAGACTCTCGTTGCTCGCCTAATTGATGGCGTTGCGAGGAACTTCGTGATTGCTCTGCCTGCTGTGGCTGCTGGTGTTTCTTCCTCTTGTGCCCCTCAGGTATGTTTTGCTTCTCTTTCTATATGCCTGTGCTGATTATTTCCTGTTTTTGACTGCTTCTGCTTGTGTTTAACAGCCTCGGCCGAAGAGGTCTCATGCCAGGAGTGCTGTCGAGAGTTCAGGTGGTGCTAGAGCTGCAACTGATGCCCCCTGTAGATGCTACTTAGATGATCTTCGGGGTGGCTGCATTACCATTGCTCCTTATGGTTCGGGCACCTAACCTCCATAGTGAGGTGGTGGTTCAAGTGGTTCCTACATCCATAGATCCTGTGGGTTTCATCCCCGAGGATGCCACTCATATGAGTTCAATGTCTACCTTTGCTATTTTGATACTTTAGCTTTGCTATTTGCTGACTGTTCTGTTTACAGGTTCCTTAAGATACGGCCATGTACTGGTATCAGTGTGCTTCGGGTTTGATGAACCACTTTGTGCGCTACTCCATGGAGGCTTACGTGAGTCTTTTTCACTTTGGCTCGTTTCCTGTTACAATTATGCAATGATATGCATGTGTATGTTATGAATGCACGTGTGCTAATGCATGTGTTATGATGATGCAGCTTGAGTATGAGAAGCTGGTGCAGGAGCGGGACGAGACCATCCGTCATCTGGAGTTGACGCACCAGCAGGAGGGTGCTTACTACTAGAGTGAGATTCAGAGGTTACGGTCTGAGTTGGAGGGACTGAGGGTGCATGATGCAGGACCCAGCAGGAGGGAGCCCTTAAATGTCGGCGATGACGATGACGGTGCCGACGGCGAGGATGGGCCTGAGTCCTGATTCCCCCCTTCCCTTTTAAGTTATTTTTCTGACTGTACTGATAGGAAATTTTAGACATTTCTGAGATGTAGTTACTGATTAACTGTTTTGAGGCTTTTGATACTCTTTGATCTCTGTTTTGCTCTTTCCTCTATCTGTTCTTATTTGCTCGTCACAGCATTACAACAAATGAAATGAAAAGAATTTATAATGGAAATTAATGCAATTACACCCTAGAAAGATATGAACTCTAAGATGTAAATTTTGCTTTTGTGATAGATATTGATTTAGGCATTTACTTATTGAACATATGCAATTCTTGACAATATTTCTATTTGTACTAAGTAACATTTATCATGAGCATGGTTGCATATAGCATATTTCAAAATGACAGTACCCTTGTCCTTAATTAGCCCTTTCGGGTTTTCTAATTAAGTATTTTTTCTCTTATTTTTTATTCTTTCTTCTTCTTCTTCTTATTCTTCTTTTTTTCTTTTTCATAAAGAGTATCACTTGAGATGATTGACATTAATCCATTCAAAGAACTCATTCCCATCGACATCCATTAGCTTGACTGCGCCTTTCGAAAGGACGATTTTAACTAGCCTTCCCAATTGGGTTGAAATTTCCCTCTTGGCTCTGCTAGATTCTGCTTAGCTTGCCTTAATACCCAATCTCCAGTCTTGATGTTATGCTGTCTCACTCTCTTGTCGAAAGGTCTGGCAATTCTTCTCTGATACAACTGAGTGCGATAAAGTGCTTTCAACCTTTCACTGTATATCAGATTCAACTGTTCTAGCCTCTGTTCAACCCACTTCACCTTAGGCAAGTCTGCTTCGACTATGACTCTGAGGGATTGCATTTCTACTTCGATTGGAAGCAAAACTTCTATCCCATATACCAAGGAGAAGGGAGTTTTCCTGTGGATGTTCTCACTGTAATACGATATCCCCAAAGAGCAAATGGTAACTTATTGGCCAAGTCACGGTGATTTTCAATCATCTTTGAAAGGATCTTCTCGATGTTCTTGTTTGCTGCTTCCACTGCCCTATTAGCCTGGCGTTTGTAAGGTGATGACTTGTAGTGTCTTATCATATACCTCTCAAGCACTTCTCGTACTTCTCCTTGAAACTGTACCCTATTGTCTGAGATTATATGGTGAGGAATTCCGTACCTATAGAATAGGTTCCTTTCCAAGAACTTAGCTACCTGTTTTGCCCCCAATTTGATGTAAGATTTGGCTTCTACCCACTTTGTGAAGTAGTCAATTGAAACTAGGATGTATCTATGTCCATTAGAGGCAGTGGGATGAATCTCTCCTATGATGTCGAGTCCCCATACTGAAAATGGCCAAGGGGAGGACATGGTATGTAATTCTGAATGAGGCAAGTGGTTGACGTCCCCGTGAATCTGACACTTGTGACATCTATTGGTGAACTTGACACAATCCTCAACTATTGTCATCCAGAAGAACCCTTGTCTCATTATCTTCTTGGCTAGCGTGATACCATTCATATACAGTCCACAAACTCCTTCGTGAACATTTGTCATTACCTTCCTTGCTTCGTTCTCATCCAAACAGCGCAATTGCATCCCATCTGAAGTTCTCTTGTACAAGACACCTTAATGGTAGGTAAATTTTGCTGATAGCTTTCTAATGACTGTCTTATCTTTCTCACTTGCATCCGCTGGGTATTCACACTTGTTCAAATACTGCTGGATGTCATAGAACCAAGCCTTCTAATCCACTCTTGCCTCCATTACCCTAATACTCTTGTAACATGGCTGACTCAATTTCAGTAACACCAAAGGTTTCACATGCATGGTTGTCAGCCCATCCCAAAATGTTGCTAGCGATGCTAGGGCGTCTACCATTTGATTGTGGTTTCTAGGTAGGTGAATGAACCTACATTCTTGGAATGATTGTCCCAATTACTGTTAGTGCTCCAGATATGGCTTCAAATGTGGCTCTTTCATATCCCATTCATGGTTGTCAGCCCATCCCAAACTGATGCTAGCGATGCTAGGGCATCTGCCATTTGATTGTGGTTTCTAGGTAGGTGAATGAACCTGCATTCTTGGAATGACTGTCCCAATTGTTGTAAGTGCTCCAGATATGGCTTTAAATATGGCTCTTTCATATCCCATTCGTTAGTGGCCTGATTGATTACTAGCATTGAGTTACCTAATATTTCCACTTTTGTGACTCCTAGAGCTATTAGTGCTTCCATTCCCATCACACATGCTTCATATTCTGCTTCATTGTTTGTAACTTGAAATGCTAGCTTCTTTGTTATGGGGATTACCTCATTTTATGGGGTCAATAGAATTACTCCTATGCCTTTGGTACAGGGTAGAACTCACCCCCAAAAGCTAGCTCAAGTGGGGAGGGTGCCCATACACTCATAAAGCCCCAAACCACTCAGTACATAGCCGATGTGGGACAGAGAACTTGCCTAGCCATCTCACCCTGCATCAGTGCCACCCCCCTCAGGCCTGCACGTCCTCAAAAGGCATGCCAGGCTGTGGACCCACTGTGCTCACCACACCCTAGTACCCCCGGGCCGGTTTTGATACCAAATGGTGCATACAAACCCTACCTATAAAGAGATAGAATGCGCATCCAACATGAACCCAAAACCCACGCTCTCAAGGAAAGTTCAAATCAAGTTCCAAATTCAGACATAGAGATGGAGCTAAACCCCTTGCTTATTATTGAAGCAAGATACTTAGCTATTATAAGATGGATTGTGCTAATGGAGCTAAACCCCTTGCTTATTATTGAAGCAAGATACTTAGCTATTATAAGATGAAATGTAGAAGTGATATGCCACAAAGGGCGTCACATGGTTAACCAAGTAACCAAAAGAGAAAACTCTCTATATTTTATAAATCATTCATTCTATGTTTTTTTTTTACATAAAATAAGTCCTTTATATAGGCTTAAAGAAACCCTAGATAAACCTAATTAATATCCTAACTAAACAAGAAAACAAAATACTTCTCAAATAAGAAAATATAATCCTACCTAAATAAGAAAATACAATCCTGATTAAATTCGGATTTACATATACAGCAGCTTGTAGTGCACTTTTCATCATGAGCAAGGCCTAATTGGTTCAAGCCCAAAACATGAAAGTTATAACCCTTGATGTAAGATTTAAGTATAATTTTGATTTGCTCCATTTGGATCTGTATTAAGAGAGATACGTCCCATTTACTGATATATGTTCAGTCTGCCCAGTTTTGTTCATGATCTGATAATCTCTCATAATTTTTTCCCATGAAGAAAATCGAATTAGCCTCATCTTTCTTCATCAAAGTTTTAGATCTCTGTCTTATATTTCTATAGCCTTTTGAATTTCTTTAATTTGAGTTTTTTAGAGTGATTTATGGTCAAAATACCGAAGCTGCTACACAGAATACGAATTTATACGAATTGCTCTTGTCCTGAATGAAGTTGACTTATTAGCATGAATAATCTTCATCTTTGGAGACTAGCATCATATCAGCCTGCTCTGAATTGGTTTACTGCTCCGTCAAAGTACATACGCCATCCCTGAACTTCAATTACCGCGGTAAGGTCATCTGGAAATTCAAGTTCTATCTCTTGATCATCTGAAGTAGGGTTTAGTGCTAGGAACTCAGCCACTGCTCTTCCTTTGACTGTTTTCTTAGTCAGATACTCAACATCAAATTTTGTTAGTAGCACTAGCCACTTAGCTAGTTTCCCAACTAGTGAAGGTGCTTCAAACGGGTGTCTCATCTGATCTAACTTTGAAACTGCTTGGATCTTGTAAGACTGGAAGTAGTGCCTCAATTTCTTCATAGCCCAAACCATTGCCAAACAAATTTGCTCAACCTGACTGTACTTCTTTTCATAAGGCATCATCTTCTTACTTAAGTAGTAAACTGTGTGTTTAGCTCGTGCTTCTCCTTCTTGCGCTATCTTCGATTGCTAGGTACAGGCTTCGATTACTATGTACAGGATTAAGGGTTTTCCCATTTCTGGGGTCTCAAAATTCGTGGATTCATGAGATAGTCCTTAATTCTATTGAAAGTAATGTGGCATTATTTGTTCGAAACCACAGGCTGATCTTTTTTAAGTAGTTTGAATATCGGTTCACACACTTCTATTAATCTGGCTTTGAATCTGCTGATGAACTGTAACTTTCCTAAAAATCCTTGGATTTCCTTTTTTTTTTCATCGGAATTTTCACGGATTGCTTTTATCTTATCTGGATCAACCTTAATTCATCTCTGACTGACTATGTGTCCTAGCATTTTCCCTGAAGTTACCCCAAACACACACTTCTTGGGATTCAGCCTCATATTATACTTGTCCACTCTCTTCATGAACTTTTCCAATGCGAATGGGTGTTCTTCTCGAGTCTTGGACTTTACCATCATGTCATCAACATAAACTTCTACTTCCTTATGTATCATATCATGAAATATTATTGTAGCCATCCTCTGATAAGTCGCACCTGCGTTCTTCAAACCGAAAGGCATTACTCTATAGTAATATGTTCCCTATTCAGTAATAAAGGTGGTCTTAGCTTTGTCAATGATTGCCATGAGAATCTAGTTGTATCCTGAAAACCCATCCATGAAAGAGTACATAGCGAATGCGGCAACACTGTCAATCAGAATGTCTATGTAGGGTAGAGGAAAATTGTCTTTCGGGCATGCTTTATTGAGATCCCTGTAGTCTACAAAAATCCTTACTTTCCCATCCTTTTTAGTACTAGCACCACATTAGCCAACCATTCTGGATAGTCTACCACTTCTAGAAATTTGGCCTTAATCTGCTTCTCTATATCTTCTTTTACCAATTGTGCCCATTATGGTCTCAACCTTCGCAACTTCTATTTCACAAGCTTGTGTCCCTCCTTAGTTGGGATATAATGCTGAGCGATGTCCCTGTTGATGCTAGGTATGTCGTCGTATGTCCAAGTGAATACTTTTGAGTATTTTGTTAATATTCTTTCTAATTCTCTCATTTTCTCAAGGGTAACATCTTTTGAAATATGCAATATGCGAGGATTCTCATCCGTGCCCATGTTAAATGGTTCGGTGTTAATGGAATGAATGTCAAATATACTCATGTAAGGTTCAATGAAATGCTCATCATTATCGAAAGATAAATCACACAAATAAGCGAAATCATGCTTAGAGTTCGGTACATCAAAAGATTCAAAAAGACTAGCAATACAAATGTCATCATGAGTAGGTGTATCATCAAACAGGATGTCCTTGATGCTGGACTCGATGAAGGCTGTGATGTCGGCATAGCTAGGAGCTTCAGTTTTCAACCTCATATTCAGCAGAACCTATTCAATCTCAGCAACAGAAATGATCCCATCTTCTTCAGTCTGGTTCTGTCCCTTTTCCATAATGTTTATCACATCAGCAAAGATCTCGAAACCTGGTTTCTTAGTCCCGTTGCATTCCCATTCCTCAGGTTGACCCTGGTACTTGGAGAGGCCTTTGGAAATGAAGGTGGTTTTCTTTCCCTTGTCCATGATTGGATCATATCCCAGTCCGTGCTTGCTAGTCTGTCCTTTGAAGTCTGGCAGCTTTGAGATTCCATTCTTCTTCTTTCTGAGCCCAGTTCCTAGTTTATAACTCATCTTCTTCATCGTTGCTGTCACCTTTGGATTGACCCAGTCTTCACTGATCACTGATACTTGAAAGGCTGGAGGGGTTATATTCATGCATGCAACCGGAATGTTAGTCTCAGCTTCGATAGTGGCTACCTTCCCATCCAGTGGGAAGTTGATCTTTTGATGCAAAGTAGATGGCACTCCTCCCAATGGATGAAACCAGGGCCTTCCTAATAGCAGAGCAAATGTAGGTGGTATATCCAGCACTGTGAATTCCACAACAGACTCAACCTCTCCCACAGTGACAGTCGGTTTGAAGGTTCCTACTACTTGCTTTGTGGAGTCATCATAAGCCCTGATTATCAAGTTGGATGTTTCAAGTTCTTCAATCAGTATCTCAAACTTTTGAAGTAGCCTTAGTGGGCAGACATTGATGGCTGATCCATCATCAACCATAACACATGATGTCTTCTTAGCTCTCATAATCACTTGGATGAACAAGGGCCTATTATGAGCTTTCCGTCCAGTGGAAGATCACTATCAGAGAAGGAAACAACACTGCTGGGTTTTGTAAGAAGTGAGGCTATTATGTCCTTGGGAGTAGTGTCTGGAGAGATCTTCGCATCATCCAAAGCGCATGTCAAAGTGTTTCAGTGTTTCTTTGTTGTCATCAAGAGATCCCAAGTGCTGACTTCAGCCTGGGTTTTTCTAAGCTGTTTCAAGACCGAATCTTCTTCTACTTGAGCAATAGGTTCGCTCTCTTTCGTAAAAACTTCTTTGGAAACCTCTTTTCCTTTTACCATGTTTTTCTTAGCAGGCTGGTACACTCTCCCACTTCTGGTTACGTGGTTAACTGATGGTTCCTCATCAGAGTCATACCATATGTTGATTCCTATTACACATGGTGTAGCTGACAAGTGAACTGTAATAGTCTTGTCCTCTTCATCGAAGTCCTCTCCCCATCCGGAGGGTATAATACTCTCTTTCATGAGAACAGCTGAAGGAGGGGCAGTATATTTCACCTTGAAGTCAAACTTTCCAGATGGTTGTCCTAATCAGTCCCATACTTCTTTCTTTTGATTCTCAACTTTCTTGATCTCATTCTTTGAAATGTCTTGAATAGAGTTCTCAACAAAGGACTTGGGCAGCCCCGAAGAGTTGGCATAGGATGTTGGTGGTGGCATGTTCCGATAGTTGGGTAAAGGGTTGGTTTTAACATTGGGCTGCTTTTCAGGATCTTCGATCTTGCCGGAGTCTATGAGGTCTTGGATTGGTTCTTTTAAAATGTAACAGTCATCAGTTGTGTAATTCTCATCACAGTAGTATTATTTGAGTCCTCTAACCTGAGATCACCATGGTTTCTTGTATGATAAGTTTTGTATTTTAACACATCCCTACGCTATACTTTAACCGGATGGTAAAACAGGTTGTGATTGGATATAGAATGAGTTGTGTGAGGAATATGAGTGATTAAGATGGAATTTGTCCCTCAGTTATTTTGAGAAGATATCCGTTGGGCCCCTCGATGAGTTAGATTGAAGAGAAATGCATGGCCATGCTAGAATGATAAAGATTTATCAGTATCGGTCTACTTGGGATCGAGAAACAACATGATTGAACAATATAAGGATGGTATAATCCATGCCTTAAGTTCAATTAGGATATCATGTGACAAAAGGACTATAGTACAAGCTGTGTATTAGGTTATGTCGGATTATCGACCTTCATACAACTTGGGTAGTCATAATGTCTTGCTAGAGACCAATTATGACTTGTGGGCTAAAATGGGAATTTTTGGCCCACTGCCAACGTTGTGAAAACCTACAGGGTCGCACACTTAGAACAAGCCCAAAGCAGACTTGGGTTAACAAGCCTATTAATTATCTCTATGGAAGTTTAAATAAATAAGTAAATAAATAAATAAATAAATAAATATATATATATATATATATATATATATATTTATATTATTGTTTATTTATTTCCTAATTTATTTTAGGTAAGAGTTATCTAAAATAAATAGGAAAGGATTCTAATTAGGAATTAGAATCAAATTAGAAATGGAAGTCTAATCTTACCAAAACTATTTTGGTAAGAGAAACCCTAGATAGGATGTATATATATACATCTCATTCTCTAGGGTTTAGGTTAAGCCACATTCTCCTTCCTCCTCTACTGCTTCTTGTGAGAAAAACACATAGAGAGAAAAATTGTTGTGAGACAACAAAGGTTCTAGCAGACCAACTTTGCTTTGGATCACCTTGTTCGTGTGGATACCGTAGAGGGCGTGACCTATTGGTGATGTCTTAATCCGACAAAGGAATACACAAAGCTCGAGGTAGGGTATCACTGGTGTGAACCCCCTCTCTTCCTTCCAACGTTCTTGCCTAGAAATCGTCTTGGTGAGTGTTTAGAAACCCTCTCAATCAATCTAGTTTGAATTACATGGATACGAGTTTATGGGTTTTTCATGGTTAAATTTTTGTTTTCTGCTGCATTATGGATCACGAAACCCAACAGGGTTCAATTACTGGTAGGAAGCTTGTGACAGTGGCTTGGTCATCTTGCTGCTCTCCTAAATCAGAAGGTGGATTGGGTCTCAAGAAGCTTTCTTCTCTAAATAGTGCTCTTCTTCTTAAATTGGCAGCTTCTTTGCATTTGAAGGATGGCTTCATTTTTCACTTCCTTCATTCTCTGTATATTTCTTCCATTAATATGCCTAGAATTATTACTTCTACTGTTTGGAGCTCCATCAAAGCTCTTTATCTTCATCTTAAGGCCAATGCTCTTTGGATTTTTAGTGCTAATTCTTCTTTAAATTTTTGGCATGATAACTGAATGGGTATTAGTATCGTTGATAAGTTGAACATGCCTATTAATCGCAGAAAGCATCTCTCCGGTTTGGTCTCAAATTTTTACTCTGATCAACAATGGCATCTTCCGTATTTGTTAGCTCTTTCTTTTCCTTAGCTTGCTAATGAAATAGTTAGTTTTTCAGCTTCCTATTTTTCTATGGATTTGTTTGTTTGGTCAGGTTCTTCAAATGGTATAGTCACTACTAAATCGGCTTACAATCACTTTCGCACTCATCATCCTTCAAGAAGTTGGTGCAAAATGATTTGGAAACACTACTTGCCTCCCTCGAGATCCATTTTATGCTGGAAATTATTTTTGAATAAGTTTCCAACGGATAATAATTTATGTAAAAAAGGTCTTCTTTTCCCTTCGATATGTCATTTGTGTTGGTCTTCTTTTGAAACTGTTTAGCATCCATTCCATGAATGTCCGTTTGCTTCAGCTTTGTGGATTGCTATTGGGGACGTTTTCGGGCTTAAGCTTCCCTCAAATTGTCCTTCGTCATTGCATTTTTTTAACTCAATTTGTGCTCTTCATCTCAACACGCAGTTGAAACCTTTCCTGATTACTGCTGTGGTTTCGGTATTCTGGGAAATCTGGACTACTCGCAACAGAGCCATTTTTTATGGCATTTTTGCTTCAGTTTTCCCTTCTCTCCATTCTATTATACGAGCTATTAAAGAATGCAAGACTTTCAAGCTGGGAGTCGCTGGAGGTTCGCAGGCCGAGCTTCTCGCTTTTCGGTGCCTTGGTATTTCTTCTATACCGAGGAAAGCTCTTGTCGTTATTGCTGTACAGTGGCATTTACCTCCCCCTGGCACTTTGAAGAACAACATCGACGGTTCAGCTCTGGGCTCCCCTGGTCACTTGGGTGGTGGTGGTTTTTTCGTAATAGCTTTGGCTTTGTTAAAGGTTGTTTCTCTATAGCTTTAGGATGGTTTTGCTTTTGAAGCTGAACTTCGGTCAGCCATTTTTGCCATTGATAAAGCTTGGAATCTAGGCTGGCATGACTTATGGTTAGAGAGTGATTCCATGTTATTAATCTCTTTCGCTCCAAGTCCATTCAGGTTCCTTGGAAGCTTCTTTTTGATTGGTCAAGATGTCTTCACCGCATCTCCTTGATGCGTTTTCATGTTTCCCATATCTTTCGTGAAGGTAATGCTGTTGCAGATAGATTAGCCTTAGAAGGCACTCGTATTGATGATATTCAATGGTGACCTTTTGTTCAACACTTTTGTAATGGTCTTCTGTCTCATGGCTTTGGTCATGCATAGTACAGATTTCACTAGTTTACTAGCTTCTTTCCTTTCTCTGTATTCTTTATTTTTTATTAATAAAATTTGTTGGGGAGGCTAGTGATGTTTGGTGCTAAGAGGGTGTCAGCCTAGCTGAGATGCTCTGGTGCACTTCTGAAGTTCTCTTCAATGCTTCATTAAAAAAAAAATTGAACTCTTAAATTAGAGTTGCTTGTTAGAATTTTCTCTATAACAACAGCCTCCCATGGGACTTCCTCTATTTTAGAAAAACAAGCTTTAACAGCAGTCTGGCAATCCGTCTCCACTAAGAATTTTGGTATGGAAAGTTCTGTTTTCCCATGAGTTGGGCTTTTTCTTAAGCCTTTAACTAAATTCAATGGGCTTAGTATTTATTTGACCCAAAATAAATATGGGTTCAAATAAATTTGTTGTTATTATTATTATTATTATTATTATTATTATTTATGCATGATTGTTATGTGTATGACCTTTATGCATGAATTTTGCATGAGTGATGTGTGTGGCCTAATTTTTTTAATTTTTAATTTTTGTATTTTAATATTATAATGATTATAATTAATTAATTATAACAATATTCAAAATAATATCTGTAGACATATTAAATTTTGAAACCCATTAACAACTTTTGGGTTTATCTCAATTGGACTAGCAAAATATTATTTGATAATTAATTTTAAATTAATTAATCAATCAAATAAAGTCCAATAATATTTAATATGTCAATTGCCAAATAAAAAGATACAAGGAATATATTATTCTCTATATAAGGAAAAATATAAAAATATATGGAGAATGTATATATATTTTTTTGTAAAAGGCAAGAGTCAAATAAAATATATTATTGCCTAAAATACAAATAGAATATATTATTTTCTAATTAAGTAGAAAATATATATTATTTCCCTATAAAAAAATGTACTATAAATACACCTCAAATTCTCTATAAATAGGAGTGTTTGTGGTTCATTTGATAGAGAAGATTGAAGTCTCAAGTCGCCAAAATTCTGCAATCAAAGCATCAAGCAAAACTCTGTAATATTCTCTCCAAGCGTTAAGAAAACTCTAATCAAATCATCAAGGCTTCCACATCTATAAGTGAAAAGGTGTTCAAGTCTTCAAATCTCCAAATACAAGTCTTCAAACGTTGTTCATCACTCTTTGCGAATTCGACTCATCTTTTTCACCAAAACGAAGGATAAATCTTCTACGGATTCAAGAACAAGCTTCTTAAGCCCTTGATTCGTTATTAAAAGAGGAAAGAATCAAAGGCTCTAATTTCTACTTGTAGAGTTTTACATTAAAGATTGTACCCCTTTCTTTTTATTAATTTTCTTTTGATATTTGTTACTATTTTTCTTGTTTCTTAATTTCTTGACAAGGAATTTTTGTTAACAAATTTGCAGCACGCCCAGTGGGACATCTCTACCTTTCATCTCTTTCCTTCACAAATCATATCAAAGTTCAACAATCAAGAGTCATGCCTTAACGAACAATAATTGTCAGTTCAAGGCACCCACCCGCTTCACCGTACGAGGCACTACTAATGTTGGCCCAAGAGCCACCATCAAAGAGAGCTTGATCAAGGACATTTATGTGCGCACTCTTCCTCTACTTCAAAGTGTGTTCATCTCTACACCACCAATTGAAGAAATGGTGACTCCTACTCAATCTCTATAAAAACCAAAGGAGAGTCTTGATCCATCGATGAACAAGGTTTGTCACTCATGGTGACAGTGCATTAATCTCTCCAAATGACTCTTCTGATGTCATAAGCATCATGATGACGAACACTACCTCTTTGGAGGAGTAAGTTGCCAAGATGAGCAAGATCTTGGAAGCCCTCACCGACTCAATCAAAGAAAAGGATGATCAAATTGCCTTTTTGATTAAAAAAGGTTGATGGTTTAATTGAAAAGGGAGTTGTGGTCAGTGATGATTCACAACAAAAGAATAAAGAAGTCGTGCGAGTTCATATTGATGTTATTGGTTCCACTTCTAATGTAGCATCAAAGCCTACCTAAGTGCTTACCAATGGACCTATAACCGCAAATCAGTTGAAGGACCTTGTTAAGGAAGCTGTTAAAGACCAAGTTGAGAATGTCACTCAACCATCATATACATATGCCAAACAATACTCTCAAAGGATTGATCTCATGAGAATGCTTGTAAACTATCAACCTCCAAAGTTTCAATAGTTTGACGGTAAATGCAATCCAACGCAGCATGTGGCTCACTTCGTGGAAACTTACAATAATGCTGATACCTATGGTGATTTAATGGTTAAACAGTTTGTTTGATCCTTGAAGGGAAATGCTTTTGACTGGAATATAGACTTAGAACCAGGCACTATTAATGGATATGAGCAATTAGAACATGAGTTCCTCAATTGCTTCTACAGTACCCATCGGATTGTTAGCATGATAGAGCTTATAAATTCATGTCAATGGGCTAAAGAACCGGTCATTGACTACATTCATAGATGGAGGAATCTAAGTCTCAATTGCAAGGACCATCTATCTGAAACCTCTGCTCTAGGCATGTGCATTCAAGGCATGCATTGGGGGTTACACTACATTCTTCAAGGTATCAAGCCTAAAACCTTTGAAGAATTGGCTACTCGAGCACATGACATGGAGTTGAGCATTGCTACTACTGGAGGTCAAATGTTGCTCGTGGAAGACCCAAAGAAAGGAAAAGAAAAGCAAGATGTTTGCAAAAGGGGCAAGCTATCTGCAAAAGTAGAAACCAAACAGGCCATGGTTGTGAGTACTATGCCTTTCAAAATTTCTAGCAAGGCTGAGAAGAAGAAAGATGTAAAGACTACTACTACTCATGGCCAAAATATCAGCTTAAGCTTCTACTTAAGTCTTCTCTCTTCTCTCTCTTCACTTTCCCCAAAGATCAAGGTTTAATCTCCACCATGTATTTTCCATCATTGCTCCTCTCTTTCCAACTTATTTCTACCTTCAAAGTCTTTATTTTGTCCAGAAATGTAGAGATAAGGTGAAATGGGGTCAGTTTTTAAGTTAAATGCAGAAATAAATAGCATTTATTGCTACAGGAGACAGGTGTGAAGAGGTGACGCCTCTTCAATAAGGCATCGCCTCACCGATGCCTGGGGTAGGCCTGGTGGGCTTTGGGCTAAGGGTGAAGGCTACTGGGTTTGGTATTGAAGTTTTGGGTTAGGTTCAAGTTTGATTTAAGCTCTCGAATCTATTCTAAGAAGATCTCAGACTCTTCTTGCATTTGAGATTCGTATAGTCTCATCACTGGGCTTTCGTTGCGGGCCCAAATTGAGGGTGTCTACAGTTTGCCCCCTTGATTTTTCAAAAAGCAGATTTATGAAATCAATTTTTTTGAAAAAACAACATGCACATGAAAAGTGAAAACGACATACCTGACCTGCAAGCTTCGCTTGGGTCGTCAGTTCCAGGAATTCAAACCCGAAAGGTCAAATTTTAACTTGAACCATGACCATGATCCTCGGGTTTTCCTGGCCCGATCAACCACTCCTTATAAATTTATGTGATTCCTGAGCATGGCCCGATCTTCACTCAGTAGAAAAGATGATGCAAGTCCCGAGTCTTTCTGACACAGATTTCGACATTGAAACATAACCGTGTTCCTCGGGTTTTCCTAGCCCGATCAGTTACTCATTATAAGTTGGCGTGATTCTCAAGCATGGCTCGATCTTCACTCAGTATAGGATGTGCACTTCGGGGATTCAAACTCGACCAGACACTCCTTTGGGAAGCAAAGAAGATGCACTTTGGGGATTCAAACCCGACCAAACGCTTCAACAACCCGTACTTCAAGGATTCAAACCTGACCAGACGCTTCTCAATAATGTGCACTTCAGGGATTCAAACCCTACCAGATGTTTCAACAACGCGCACTTTAGGGATTCAAACCCAACCAAATGCTTCTCAATAATGTGTACTTCGGGGTTTCAAACCCGACCAGACGCTTCTCAATGCGCACTTCGGGGATTCAAACCTGACCAGACGCTTCTTAATACTGATACTTTGATAAGAACATTTCTATCTTTCAAAATTGACTTCGGGATACACCCGGAGGTTGGAATAATAAATCTTCACTCTTCTCATTTTTTGTTTTTTCATTTTTTTTACTAGGATTTCTACCTAGTAAGTCCTTTTCATTTAGCCAATATGCCTCCTCTTTTAAATGGGCTTATCTTACTTTCTCCTCCCTTGTTCTAGTATTGTTGAAGGCCCATTTCTCCAAAAGCCCACTCCTCTTATCTTATATATAAAGAAAACCTTTCTTTTCTTCTTTCACTTTCTCTTTCTCTCTTTTCTTCTTTTTTTCCTTCTTCCTTATGTCTTTACTTCTCTGGCCATGGATGCTGCTCAAACTCCTGATGCTCCTCAGTGGGATCTTGTGACACCCCTTCTAGAGCCTCTTCGAACTCTTGGATTCTCGATTAGGGACAACATTCCTCTCACAGCGAGTTTGAGTACCCACATCTGTGCCTTAGCCTCCAGAGAGGTTAGTACCTCAATTTTTTTGCTTTTTCCTATTAAATATAATCAAGTTATAATTAATAAACATGTATTTATCATTTAGATCAAAGTGCAAATCGATTATTGGAAAAAATTGAGAAAATTATGAAAATTGTCTGTCTTCTCCGTCATAAAGAGGCGTCGCCTCTTCAATGGGGCGATCACCTCATCGTTGAGGCGATCGCCTCTTCACCTCGATAAATCGCCTCTTCATGAAAGTGATTGATTTAAAGAGGCAATCGCCTCTATGCATTGAGATGATCGTCTCTTTAATGAGGCGATGTCTCTTCTCATAGAGACGATGCCTTATTAATAATTTTTTATATACTTTGCACACTTTATCTGAAAAAATTTAAGAAATTAAATTCTCTGTCTGTTCCTAGCATGATGCCCACACATTCAAAGGTGTTGGGAACTTCAGTGGTGCTTGGGTTTGGTATAATGAGCTGACAGATGACATCAAGGACCGTATTCAGGATACAGGATTTGAGGATTTTATGCTGTCACTTCCGAACGTCCAAGGACGGACCGACTATCAGCCACTTCACGCTTTGATGGAGAGGTGGTTTGAGACTACACATACATTTCATCTCCTATTCGGTGAGCTGACTTTAGATCCAGTCTCCTTTGCAGCGATTACAGGGATTGCATGTGCTGGCGATGCCGTCCCTTTTGATGCGAGCATTCATCAGATGGCTCCAGATCGGGTAGCCTATATTGAGAGACTCCTTGGTATGGTCTCAGACATGAAGGGGACTCATACGATTAAGTTGGACTCTATTCGGACTTATTACACTCGAGAGAGGGTAAAGGCTGCTACGTCCGATCGAGCTATTGACCAGGTAGTGAGGACATTCCTGGTCTATCTCTTAGGGACCACCCTCTTTGCTGACACTGCGAGCTCGAACGATTTGATCTTTCTGATGCCTCTCCGGGACCTAGATAGAGTGTCTTCCTTTGATTGGGGGAGCTGTGCCCTCGCATACCTCTATAGGAGCATGGATGAGGTAGTGTGGGGAGCCAGGCTCAGCTCGCGAGAGACCACTCCAGCATCCTCGTACTGATAGTGGAGTAGGTACCTCAGCTGGAGCACAAGTCAGCAGTATTCCTTCTAGCTCGGGCTCGCGGGTAGCTGTTGGTTGCCTGACTCACTCACCTGAGCCTTTAGCTCGCTATTGGGTGCCTCCGAGGGACTTATCTCATGAGCTCCTGACATTGGACGAGGATCTGGTGCCATCACATACACCTGGTGCTACTCATGTAAGTTTCTTTCTTCATTGTCTCAAAATTCATCTTTATAAGACATTAGTGTTAACTGATAATTTAATTTTATAGATCCCTTTGGACCAAAGAGTATACATGCACCGCTTGATTGAGGCATAGCGGGATCACCTGATGACTGTCGCCCAGCGTGGAAGGTAAAGCCTCTATCTATTTCTATATGTATGCATGTTCACATGATTACTTACCTCATGTCATATGTATTCAGGATCATGATGCAGTCAGTCAGGCGAGGATCACAACCCTGCAGCTCCAGATCACAGCTCTCCAGATTAAGGAGGAGGATGACGATGATGATGACGGGAACGATCCTGTTGTTGATCCTGTGAGTGAGGGAGATGATGAGCCTGGAGATGATGAGTAGATGACTACTTCTTGTCTTCTAGCATAGGACTATTTATCTTGATCTGGCTTGTCATTTTAGAGAAATTTTTATTGTTTAAAAAAATGAATGTTAAGAATATAAACACCTTTTCCTTTCAACTGTATTTTGCATTTACCAAAGGAAATTTTCATTTTACAACTCTTCTCTTATAGTTGAATTATAATTGAGAAATACATGTTTTTTACTGTAGGAGAGGCATCCCCTCTTTGTGAAGAGGCGATGAGGAATCGCCTCATCATGCAGAGGTGACGCCTCATCGATGAGGCGATCGCCTCTGCTCTAGAGTTCTGCAGCTATAAAAAACCCCAAATTTCTTCTTTCAAATCCCTAACTTCTTCACTTTTGAATTTTTAAATTCTCTCCATGAACTGCATCCCAAATCCTCAAAATATAACTGAAAGAAACCTAAAACAACTACAAACAGTGTTGAAAAGCTTGGATGGCGAGACTTGGCCAAGATTAGAGCCATTTCATCTATCTATCTTTCGATCCATGCATGCAAGAAGGATCAACTTCTCATTTCTGCATGTTCTTGCTCAGTTTTAGGATCCTCAGAAACATGTCTTCAGGTTCAACGCTGTCGAATTATGCCCCCTGCCTGAGGAATTCAGAGCTATTCTAGGCTGTCAACTCGATTCTACTTGTCAGATTGCGATCCCTCCTCTTAGAGCCTGAGATGTTAATTCTATTAAACTTCAAATGGCCAAGATGTTTGATCTTGCCCCCCCCCCCCCCAGTTCTCTCTCTGTCACATTTTCAATAATGAGATTTTGACTAACTCTCTTCTGGAAGTGGTAATGACCGCAGAAAATAAAGGAGTGCATTGGTCCTGGATGATGGCTCTATTCCTCTATGGTCAATTCTTGCTTGTATCTCCTTCAGGCAACTGCGACCCAAAGATTCTCTCTATTCTCGACCAAGTAGAAATAGGTCTCAATCCTTTCCCGCTCATCCTAGCAGAAACAATCATTGGCTTGGACAACTTTGCAGGAACAAAATGATTCTCTGGAATTCCTTTGTTGCTGGAGGTTAGCTACTTCTTATCCCTTTCCCATTTACTGCTTTTCTGCCATTTTTGCTCATTTTTCATCATCCACATCCATAATCTGCATAGGCATAGTTTCACAAAAAGCTGAGATTGCTGGAACCTCCTAGAGATGTTGCACGTTATAGAGCTAAGCACTATCGTACCCGACAGCTTCATCCTATCCCAGAAGACATTCAGAGTTGGCTGGCCACTTTCCCTGATACTCTGATACAGTGGATGTGTCTATGGTGGAGACTACAACATATAACTGTTCGGAGCTATACATACTGTGTTCTAGTGGCTGGTATGCATTTTGCTACTTTTTACAATCCTGCACGGCTTTGCAGGCAATACGGATAGAAGCAACTGATTCCAGAGCTTGTGCATGAATTTGAGACAGGGCCACTCACTCAGAATTTTTTGGATAATTTGACCGCCACTTGGCCTCGGAGGATCATTCAGAGGGGCATCAACTATAATGGAGATCCATCCACTGATAACCAATATAAGGCATGGATTCAGATGCAACAGACATACAAAGATGATTTCATTGTCAGTAGAAGAACAAGGTCATTGCAAGCATCAAGTGCTCAAGGTGTTCAAAAGAAGAGAAGATAGGATTAGTTTATGTAATTTAGCCTTTATCTGCTTTTTGTTGAATGAAATTTCCTTTTAAGTTAAACAGTGTGTAATAAAGCATTTAATGCAACGTTTGATAATAATAAAGGCAATCCATTCCATTTAAATTGAGCACAAAGTAAGAATACATTTTGCTTCTTACATATCTCCTATCGTTAATTAGCTTGCCCTTGCAAATTTTTCAACCAACTATTTTTCACTCTCTCTCTCCTTTTATGTGTCCTTAATTTTTGCCTGGACCGCCTCTTTCAAGGTTTTCAATCCAACAGGACTTTTTAAAACTCATTTTTGTAGTCTCTAACTTTTGCCTAGGCAACCCCTTTTTAAGGTTTTCTCCCTTGCGAGACTTTTACAGAAAGTACTTCTTCAGTTTGTCAAGGTTGATGGGCTCCTTGAATTCATTCCCTTTTAGATCAGAAATGATAGCAGCTCCCTTGGAGAACAGTTTCTTTACTAAATATGGCCCTCCCCAGTTCGACTTGAACTTCCCTCTTAGATCTGTCATGATTGGCCTAGTCAGCTTTAAAACTAAATCACTCTCTTTGACTTTTCCAGGCTTAGTATTTTTGTTGTAAGCACATTTTGCTTAAACACCACATTTTGGTGATGAAACACATTTTGTTTCAAATAGCACATTTTGCTAAA
>CATIWK010220421.1:0-16582 GCA_949634005.1 Mallotus japonicus
TGTAAAACACTTTAATTATACTACATCTAAAACACTAATCTTATTTTTCATTAGAAATTATGACTTCTATTCTAATTAAAACATCTACCTTTTATTCAATTAGAAACACATTTTTCTTTTTATTTAACATAAGTAAAAATGTGTAACTTAATCAATTATTTTCTATTTTTTATTTCATTTATTCAACTATTATTATTACTATACATATTAATATATATATATATATATATATATATATATATGTACTTTTCATAAAAAAATTATTAAATAAAATTGTTATAATAACTTTTTTAAACTTTCACTTTTATATTTGATTAATTTGTAGTTTTTAATTTATTAAAATTATTTAATAATTATATCAAAAAATATATATATTATCTAAAGTCCGTGCAATGCGCGGATTGATGACTAGTTTTTTTTTTATAAAAAATATAAAAATATAAAAAATCTTATTTTAGAATATACATGTCTATTTTATGTAAAGTACTCCTGTTTGTACTGGCCCAAACGACCCACTCCAGATGACAGGATTTTAGCAAAGGCCCAAGTCCACATTATTAAGCCCACTTGACGTTTCGGAAACGTTGCAGATGATCGGTCAAGGTTCATCTTTTGGAAAGAGATGTTCATGCCTTCATTTAAGATGATTGAGAAAACTTGCCTAATATCGAATTAGGAAAGTCAATTGCCCGATTAAGAAGAATTTATTTTGATTTATTTCCTTAGCTTAAATAGGTAAGTCTTCTCTTGATTTTATTTCTATATGTAGTCGGGCTATAGAGCCTATAAAAGGTTGAGCTTTAATACTTGTGAGGCTCTACACATTTTCCACACAAATTCTAATATATTATAAGTTCATTTTCTCTCAAAGACCCGGTGTCTATTTTGTCCAGATCCCAATGATCGAGGCCAACCTCCTGCTTGATTCACTTCTTGCAGGTTAAAAGGGACTCGAACTTGTTTCCTGCCCCTGTCACCACCCTGAGCTGGTAATAAAACCCATCATTCTTCTACCCATTTTATGTGAAATTGTAATCAGGCTCACACGAACCCATTTAAACATTCAAAAGGTGCTTGGGCTGATTCTCAATATTTTTGAGGCCGAACATCTTTTTGGCATGCCCAGTGGAACCCTTATATGCCTGTGCAGATGAGATCACAGAAAGCCATCATGAGTAAATCCTGTGAGAGGATGGCTTCCAACAACAAGACCGATGCATCAAGCAGTCACGTTCAGGGGCATGCCCGAAATGAACCTCTAGAGAATAGAGAAGAGTATAGAGAAGAGGAGACAACCTATTCTTGGTAGGGAAGATGTTGATTTTCTCAGAGACGAGGTGTCAAGGGAGAATCATGCACTCTTCAATGACTTAATCGCACAGATGTCAACGGCCGATTCTTGAGAGGAATGAATCACTCTAGATGCAATCCTAGAAACAGTTGGAGGAGATCAACGTTAACATGCATCCTCGAGGATAAACAAAACGTGGAACTCCCCAAGTATGCCTCAGATACCAATTGACCAAGTAGTCATAACTTACAGTATGATAATGTGCGTTTAATGAGAAGGCCTGATGAAAATGAAAGAAGTTATCAAGCCCGATCTGTTAACTACAATGATAATAGTTATCAGGGTAGGGCGATGGGCCACAACCCTAACTGGTCTAGAACCGTGTTCACTTAAGATGAACAAGGCCGAGTTATTGAATTAACCTCAGGCCAAGATACGGAACCATGTAATAATCAGGCACAATACAATACTAGTGACTACAAATATGAGTATTAGCCACCTATGACCAATCAGAGTCTGTGAAGGGATACTTCAGAGAAGATAGGGATAGACTTAGACCTATCTCTAGGCCGATGTATAATAAACCCTATCCTGACTGGATAGATAAACTATATCTATTCCCCAGGAGATGCAAAGTGCCTGAATTTGTATTGTTCTCGGGTGAAGATAAACATCAATCTTCAATCGAGCATGTAGCCCGATTCACAGTACAATATGGAGAGGCATCGACCAATGACTTTTGGAGGCTGAGACTCTTTGGCAATTCCCTGACAAAATCAGCCTTCACCTGGTACACACACTTACCCTCCAATTCTATAACTACTTAGAAAGACTTGGGGGAAAAATTCCATATTGAATTTTATAGGGCCAGACCCGATATATCCTTGGCCAATTTGGCCAAGATTTCTCAGTTACCAAGGGAGTCCGTGGAACAATATTGAATGAGGTTCCACAAACTCAGGACTCAGTGCATTTCGGTCATCACTGAGGCTGAATGTGTCCCAATAGTTGTTAGTGAACTTAACTATTCCATGAGAGAACACTTTAAGGGACACCACTTTAGAGACTTGTTTGAGCTAACCACTTGGGCTGCTAGGTATGAGAGGTTGCTCAGAGAGAAGGACCAAATGAGGTCTTCCTCAAAGAGAACTTATTATCAAGATTCCTTGGAAGTATCGACCATTAATGAAGAGTATGAGACCGATACTGATGATAGGCCATTAACGTGGCCGAATACATTGGGACAAAACCCAATGAACGTCAAGCCCTGAAGAGGCCGACAGTGGTGAAAGAAAAGAAGAAAAATCTCAAGGTGAATCAGATAGCCAGGGAATATTCTTTTGACCTTACTAAGGCTGACGAAATCTTTGATGCCCTAATCAAAGATGGCCAAATTAAACTATTTGATGACCATGTCATTCCTCCTTCAGAGGATCGGGCCGGTAAAGAATATTGTAAATGGTATAACTCTTGGAGGCATACAACTAACAATTGTGTAATTTTCAGGAACGTAATTCAGAAGGCTATCGATAATGGGAAGCTTCTTTTCCCAGGAAGAGGGAAAGCCATAACAGTCGGTATGGTGGTACCCAGAATACCATGTAATATGATATTCCCAAAGATATCAAGGTGCTTGGCCTAGGAAAGGGTGAACCCTGGACACCAGATCAGCCTAGAGTCAGAATAGAGCTGAAACTTCCAGAAGATAAAGAGGGAGAAAGTTCAAAGGTGAACAGGGAAGTTAGTTTCACCAATAAAGAAGAAGTCACATACCCAATATGCCATCACTGTTTCAAGTATACTCCAAAGAAATGCAGTAGATCCCCAAGGCATGTGCCCAGAGATCGATGGGATTATCTTAATCGGTTAAGACTAGAAGCTAAGGTGAAGCCCTCGGCTGATAACAGAAGTCGATCTCACTCACTAAAAAGGCAGAGGCTGAAGGAGGATCCAAGTAGAAATTCCCATAGAGATCAAGGCCATTCACCTATTCGGCCTAATGCCAAAACATTCAAGCCCAGGGCAACTGAGAACTGGCAAAAGTATAAGCCTAAGACGAATATTTTTAAGAGGGTGTGGTATCCAGATAAAGATGGAAAGCTTGGCATGACTAAAACACAGAAAAGGAGGATATAGAGGTTTTGCCAATCAGGCTCATTATCCATTGACCTCCAAAAGTACAGCCAAAAGGCCTCAAGACAACAGAGATAGTAATCAGCCTCTTAAGTTCGAAAGAGATAGAACTCCTAAAGAATGGGAGCATGAAAAGAAAGTAGCTGATGACAGAGATCGGACAGTGAAGAAAATGTATGGTGAAAAGATTAACCCTCAAATAAAGCCCTATTCTAACTTCTATCTTCATAAAAAAGACAATGGGTAAGGGAAGACACAATGGTACTGGTCTACAAAAGAAGGGAAAATCAATGATGGACCACTACCCCCACCATCGCTAAAAGGGGACATATCAGGCTCCAGTATTAATATGGTTACTTTACCAAATGAATTCAAGCCAAAGCCTAGTCAAAGATCCACATTGGATGGGGATGTCATCACCTCTGATGACTGTGAGCTGGATAATGGACAGGGGGCATCCTTAACCATTTTCCAGCCTGATCCCCTCATGACCAGGCATATTTGGCCATTATATGTTAAGGCCGATTTCAATAGGGTCAAGCTAAAAAGAGTTCTGGTAGACAATGGTGCTGGGGTCAATATTTTACCACTCCAAACTCTGAAGAAAATCGATCTGGAAATTAAGGATCGTAAGAAGACAGACATTGTTATGACCGATTTTGCTGGGCATGATCGGGCTTCAGATGGATTCATTATGCTGACTGTCAAAGTAGGCAGACATGAGTCACAAGGAGGGTTTTTTGTCATGGATGTCAAGACCAATTACAACGTCCTTCTTGGTAGAGATTGGATCCATTCCAATGCTTGTGTTCCTTCATCCTTACACCAGATACTGTTCATATGGAGACCAGAGAGAGATGTAGAGGTCATCCATGGGGATCCCAATCCATTTGGGGAAGAAGCTTTTCATGCAGAAGCCATGATGTACTTACCACATTTTTCAGGTTTCAAAAAGGGTTCAAAGGCAAGCATTTCACTTGATCGGCCTGCAGTAATTACAGCAGGGGAAGTTGGCCGATCCATCATGACCAATGATGATGATGATGTTACAACCCTTTTCAGATAGTAAGCAAGTCCAATCGACCGAATGTATCTTTAAAGAAGAAGAAAGATCCCATAGGGCGATTGAAGGTTGGCGATATGCATATACCGACCAGCAAGTTGGGAGATGATCCTATCCAAAACCCCAGACATACTAAAAGAAAATAATCTGGGGACTAAGGCCAATAAACAACCAATATACATCAGCTCCAAGCTGAGCCCAGGGTTTGAAGCAAGATTAGTGGAATTGCTGAAGAAGTACAAAGACTGTTTTGCCTGGACCTATAAAAAAATGCTTGGTCTAGATTGACAATTAGTGGAATATGAGTTGCCAATCAAGGCGGAATATCGGCCTCACATTCAACCTCCTAGATGAATGTCTAGAGATGTAGAGAAGTTGGTGGCCGATGAAATTAAGAGACTCACTGAGGTAGGGTTCATTAGGAAGGCATAGTATACCCAATGGTTGTCAAATATCGTTCCTGTGGTCAAGAAAAATGGTAAAATCAGAGTCTGTATCAACTTCAGGAACCTAAACCTCGCAACTCCAAAAGATAAGTATCCAATGCCCATGGCCGATATGCTCATTGATGCTGCATCGGGCCACCATATCCTCAACCTCATGGATGGACACTCGGGCTATAACCAGATAAAAATCAAGGAGACCAATGTGAGCAAAATAGCCTTCAGCTGCCTTGGTGCACTTGGAAGTTATGAATGGGTAGTCATACCATTTGGCCTTAAGAATGCTGGGGCCACATATCAACGAGCGATGCATGAGATCTTCGATTCTTGGATTGGAGACTTTATGGAGGTTTACATCGATGATGTCATTGTCAAATCTAAGGCCGATGAGCAATATTCAGAACACCTAACTAAGACATTTGAAAGGATGAGGCTCCATCGGCTAAAGATGAATCCTCTTAAGTGTGCATTTGGAGTCTCAACAACCCATTTTTTGGGATTCTTAGTGCACCAATGGGGGGTGAAAGTAGACACCAACAAGACAAAGGCAATCATTTAAGATGCACCTCCTAAGTCTAAAAAAGAGCTGCAAAGATTAATCGGCCAAATAAACTATCTCAGGAGATTCATATCTAATACTACAGGCCGATTAAGAATTTGGTCACCCCTATTGAAACTCAAAGACATGGAGGACTTTGTTTGGACATCTAAGCACCAACACACATTTGATCAGATCAAGGCATATTTAATTCACCCATCAGTGATGGCTGTGCCAAGGCCGAAAGACCCTTTGATACTCTATATTTTAGCCTCAAAAACTTCAATGGGCAGTCTGCTCGCCCAGGAGTAGGAAGGGTATGAACGATCCATCTACTACCTGAGTCGGGCCTTAATTGATATAGTGACGAGATATTCCGCTATTAAGAAACTCGGGCTCTATCTGTACTTTACATGCTGCAAGCTTAGGTATTACTTACTCTCCTCTGTGGTGTGGGTAATTAGTCAGACCGATGTTATCTAGTACATCCTGTCAAGACCATTCCTTAGAAATCGGCTTGGTAAATGGGTTGTGGCATTGTCAGAGTTTACGTTGCAATATATGCCTCAGAAAGCTATCAAAGGGCAAGTATTAGCAAATTTTTTGGCCAATCATCCTACCTTGGAAATACCTGTTGATCTTTGTGAAGCTAGGGGATGGAGAGTATGTTTGACGGTTCTAGAACGTCATCGGGCTCGGAGGCAGGTGTGGTCTTCGAATCACCTTATGGCATCAAGACAAAGATATCATTCCTGCTTGATTTCCTATGCATAAATAATCAGGCCGAATATAAAGCCCTTTTGATAGCACTCTAAGTTCTTACTGAGCTCGAAGTCCGTGATGTGAATATCTATGGTGATTCTATGCTGGTAGTGAAGCAAGTTTCAGGAGAATATAAGTGTGAATCGGCCATGCTATGGGCATATTGTAATAAAGCCCAACACATGATGAAAGGATTCACAAGAGCCCGACTGCAGTATTTGGAGAGAAAGGCTAATGATGAAGTGAATGATTTAGCTCAATCGGGCTCTAGCTATAGAGACCGAATGTCATCCATTCCAATATTAATCAGACCTCATTCTTCTTTGTTGGTAAAATCTAATGATCTTTATTTTCAGGTTGCTGCCTTGGATCTTGAGGCCGATTAGAGGGTGGACATTAAAGAGTACCTTAACAACCCATCACCATCGGCCAAATGCCAAATCAAAGTGCTTGCAACCAAAATGCTGTTAATAAATGGAGAACTGTACAGAAGATTGGTCTTTGGAGAGCTATTAAGATGCATCGGCCTTAAGGAAGCAATGTTTGTCATGGCCGAAGCTCATGAAGGCATTGTAGGGGCGCATCAAGGGGGAAGGAAGATGAAGTGGTTGATATGGTAGTATGGGTATTTTTGGCCGTTCAGAGTATGGGCGATGGACATCATTGAGAAGGTTTATCCTTCATCGTCTAAGGGTCATGGTTTCATGTTGGTGGCTACAGACTACTTTACAAAGTGGGTGGAGGTCATTCCATTGAAGACCGTTAATCAACAATCGGTTATTGATTTCATCACTAAGTATATCATACATCGCTTTGGGATCCCAGAGTCCGTAACCACAGACCAAGGCACTATGTTCACTAAAGAGGAAATTCGGGCCTTCACAAAAAACTACAAGATTAAACTGCTCCACTCATCACCATACTATTCTCAGGCAAACTGACAAGCTGAAGCGATCAGCAAATTAGTGAAGATGGTGATTCAGAAGTCCATAGAAGAGATTCCCTGGGTATGGCATGAGACTTTATCTAAAGTACTTTGGGCATGAAGGATTAATCAGAAAATGACCACTGGCACCTCCCCCTTCAAGTTAGTATATGGCAATGAGGCCATATTACCGATGGAGCTAACTATGGCATCTCTAAGGCGACAAGTCCATTTAAAGCTATCGGCCCCGGATTATGCTAAAAGCATGTTACAAGAGCTCGATCAGTTGGACGAAGAAAGGCTTCTGGCATATGACCGATTAATAGTACAAAAGAGAAAGGTGGAGCGGGCATATAATAAGAAAGTCAAATATAAATTCTTTAAGAAGGATGATTTGGTCTGGAAGCTTGTGTTGCCCATTGGAGTTAAAGATAAGTCTTTAGGGAAATGGAGTCCAAATTGGGAAGGCCCCTTTACTGTAATTCAGGTATTGAGAAGTGGTGCATATCTCCTGGTAGACAATGATGGTACCCCGCATGCCAGACCGATCAATGGCAAGTATTTGAAAGCTTACTTCCCGTCTGTGTGGGATGGTATGGATCGGTCGCATTTTAATAATATTGATTGAACACCTATATGTATATTCTTGTTATTAAGGCCGATTGTACATTTCGAGCCTATTTTTAGTAATTAAACTTTGTCATCTTATAATAAGAATTATCTGGCCAAGGCTCTATTTCTAAGGCCGATAAGTTATTTAGTTAGTTTCTACTGAGACCGATTATAATTTTCAGTTCATTCGGTTAAATGCTAGGTGAATCATCACATCAGTGTTTTGATTACTAAGAGACATGAGAAATCATTAAAAGCATTCACAAAATAAAAAGATGATGAAAGCAAAAAAATTTTTTTTTGAATATAACAGGCCAATAAAACATTGTTAATATTCAAAACGGCCACCAAGGCTGAAATATTCATAAATTGTGCGTTCGGTCACACCCCGACCTATAAAGGATCACTGAAATTTTTCACAGAATTCGGCCAAAGCTTGTTTAGAGTTCTCTTTGCTCATTAGCACCGAATCCTTCTTCCCTTGAAGCTTGTCAAGCTGAAGACACAGGTTTTTCTTTTTTTGTTGTAATTCCTTTAGTTTTGCACCTTGAGCCTATGCATGCTCTACTCTCCTCTTATGTGCAGATTGAAAGCGAGCGAGATTATCTTACTTAGCCTTCAAAGCAGCTTCAAGATCAGACACTTCCTTCTGTAGGGCCGATAGGACGGGAGTAGCATCCAGCACCATATTCCTCTCATTCTTGAGGACTTCGACGATTGACTTTGCCTCGTCATCACATTTCTGTTTCTTCTCCTCCTTCTTGGCCATTGTATTCATGAAATGATCGGCCTCAAGGTAATCCATGATGAGAGAGGGGAGCTTCTCGTGAAGGTCGTTAATAAGGTACTTGTTGAACCTTGAGGGGTAAAATAATATTTTTTGATGGTCATAAGTAATTAAGTCAAATTATATTTAATCAGTGTGTTTAAGTGTTTATATTCAGGTGGATTAATATTACAAAATTCATATTCGTACATAAGCAATGAAAAGTAAAGTTATTAAATTTCCAAGTCCGCAGACCTGTCAACAGTGGTGACAGACTCATCATGAGCAATGATTGAGTTGAAATTGAAGATTGAATTTTTCGTCAAAAATGGAAAGTCAAATTTGGTCAACTATGATAGAATTCTTCATTACAAGTGATAACAAGTATTTACTAGCCATCAGAAAAATTTTTGGAGCAAAAAAAAAAAAAAAACCAAGTCGTAAAAATTTAACGAAACAGAAGGCTTTTCATGAGTGATGACAAAATTTGTCATGAGTGATGACGACCAATTCTAGAAGTTCCCGAGAGTTGTCATCATTAGCATTATGAGCGACTGAAGTCATGAAAAACGCACGATTTCAAATTTCATCTTGGCGCCCGATTGTCATGAGTGATGACGACTTTTTATGAGTGATGACATGCGTATTGGGCACTTTTTCTGGGTGGTTTCTAACGGTTCTATTTGCTTTAGATATACCTCCAACTGCTCTTTTTCTCTAAGGGGGTATATATACCACTAAGAACAGAGCTGGAACAATTGAATGAAGTTGAGCAAACATATTTAGAGCTATCTTTGATTATTTACTCTTGATTTTCATCTTCAACCACCCAAGATCTTCATCTTTATTCTTGTAACTTATTTCTATCTCAAGAGTGTTCTTGAGTGTGGGTTGGTGAGTGTTTAATTCCTTCATTCAATAGCTCAAAAGTGGGATTAAGTGAGTTGGGTTAGGGTTTTAATCACTTGTAAGCTAAGAGGATTATTCTTAGCAAGTGGGTTTGAGTGTGAGCCATTGAAAACACTTGGGTTAGAGTGTGAGCATTGTGAAAACACTTAGGTTTAAGTGTGAGCCTTGGGAAAATACTTGGGTAGCTTGATTTAATCTTGTAAAGGTTTGATCTACACCTTAAAGTAGATTGATAGTGGATTGAACCTCTCAACTTGTGGTTGAGGAGAGGAGTAGGCTTTGAGGGCCGAACCTCTATAAATTCTTGGTGTTTTTTCTTGCTCTTATCCTTATTTAATTCAGCCATTACTTTGTTTTTGTTTTCTTTTGAGTGTAAAATGAAAATTGCCCACTTAGCTCAAAAAGCCAATTCACCCTCCCTCTTGGCACTTGTGGAATTACATTTGGTATCAGAGCTTTGTTCTCTAATCTTGAAGATTTAACCATCTTGGAGTAAAGATCATGGCCTCCACAAGTCAAGTTGTTGCCACCCCCGATGTTCATGGTCCTAGCTACATAAGACCTCCATTTTTTATGGTACCGATTATGCTTATTGGAGAAACAAAATGGAGATGTTCTTGGATAGTGAAGGTGTCAATTTATGGGATATTATTGAAGAAGGTTGGAGTCCTCCAACAAAGAAAGATAATGAAGGCAATGAGGTGGTCATTCCTATAAAAAATATGGAGTGATGGGCAATCTAAAGCCAACTTGAGAAATAGGAAAGAAATTAACATTCTTTATTGTGGCTTGAGTAGGGAAGAATATAATGGAATTGAGCATTTGAGATCCGCCAAAGAGATTTGGGAATGTCTAAAGACCAAGCATGAAGGCACTAGTCAAGTCAAGAATAAGAAATTGTAAATGCTTGGAAGAAAGTATGAATTGTTTGTGATGAAGCCTTATAAGAAAATTAGTGATATGTATAGTAGGCTTATCACTCTCATCAACTCTATGAGGAAACTTGGCAAGAAATTTTCAAATGAGGATGTCAACAACAAAATTCTTATGAGTTTGCCTCAAAAAGTTTGGGAAGGTAAGATGGCCTCAATTAAAGAAACAAATGATCTTTCTATTCTACCTACGAATGAACTTCTTGGGAAGCTTCTTATCCATGAGATCAAAATGAATCAAGTAATATAGGAAGAGATGGCCAAGAATGACAAAAGCATTACTTTCAAGGCAAGTAGGGACACTAGTGATAGTGACTCAAGTGAGAATGAAGATGAGTATGCTATAATCTTAAGAAAGGTAAGAAATCTCATCATAAAGAAGAGAAGGGGATTCAATAAGCAAGACTCAAGCAACAAGGATCAAGTGATTTGCTATGGATGCAACAAATCGGGTCATATTAAACCCGAATGCCTAAAGTTGAAGAAATCCTTCAACAAAGATAAGAAATACAAGAAGGAAAAGAAGCAAGCACTTAAAGCAACTTGGGATGATTTTAGTGAATCTAGTGAAGATGACACCGATGAGGAAGTTGCCAATCTTTGCTTCATGGCCTTAGAGGAACCTTCAAATGATGAGGTAACTCTAGACTTTGAATCCAATGATGAATTGTTACTTGCTTGTGAGAAATTGATGCATAAATATGATAAATATTAGTCTAGAATTAATTCACTCAAAGAAATAGTAAAAACTCTAGAAGAAGAACTTGAGAAATTAAGAACCTCTAATGAAGAGTTAACAAATTCATTGAATGAAAGCAATTCTAAGTAAATTGAGATTGCCAATGAAAATGCAAAACTTATTGAGCAAAATGTGTTTTTAGAAAATGAGAATGGTAATCTCAAGGAGTCCATCTCCAAATTCAACAAAGGCAAAGAAATTTTTGATGGGATGATCCCTATGTCTTCCACTCCTTTGAAATCTAAAAATGTAATTGGATTTGAAAATGCTCATGTTAGCTCCTCAAAAGGTGTAAGACCAAGTATTCCTATTACTAAGGGCTTCCAAAAACCTAGTCTTAAAACCAATGGACCTAAAAAGTCTAATGGAATAAGACTAATAATTCTAGAGCCAATAGCTCAAGAGGACCTAAGCCTAGGAAATAATTTCATTCTCATTCTCATGGTTTTCATAGTTTTAAAATGAAAGAGCATGCACAAAATGTTAGATGCCATTATTGTGGTCTGATGGGACATAAAAATTTTAAATGCTATATTAGAAGGACTCATTTGGGCTACTCAAATGATGGATCTTTCAATGCTAACCCTTAAGGACCCAAGTACATTTGGGTACCTAAAGTACGATGAAGCATTTTCTTGTAGGTGTGCTTGGAATCCACAATATGCAAAAGAAAAGTGGTATCTAAATAGTAGATGTTCAAGGCACATGATCGGGAAGGCCAACCTTTTCTCTCATTTGGAGATGAAAAAGGGAACCTAAGTTACATTTGATGATAATACCAAGGGATGACACTTGGATGTGGCATAGAAGACTTGGTATAGATAGCAAGGAGAAATAGAGAATTATTAAGCTATTTCCCTTCCAATTGAGTCATCTCAAAATGTTGGATGGTAACTCATTATGATATATGTTTGCTTGTGTCATTTTAATTAATTGATTGATTGAACCTTGAGTGATCACTTTGCTATGTTCTTGAATCTTGATTGATTATTGTGCAAAATTGAATTAGTCCCTAATGTGTTTGAAGAGGCTCAACCTAAGTTCCAAGTCATTTTTCTTTTTAAAATTGTTGTTGTTGCCTTGGACAGTAGCTTCCCCCCTTACCTAAGTGTTTTTGATAGCAACAATGAGGGAGAAAAAGGCTTAAGGCTAATATTTTAGATATTTTGTATTGTAAATGGTATTGTGAAGATCATGTGATGTGTATATTTGATTTAGTGGACATTTAATAATTGGATGTTTTATTTTTATGGTTAGTATATTTTAGATATTCTGTGATTGGCTGAAATTGTTGGGTGATATAGGTCGGGTGTGATCTATAAATAACAACATTTGGTAACAATTATAAGTGTGATTTGTTGGAATTGTACTATTCCATTTTCCCAAATATTGATTTGTTTTTTGAATATTGGATACTTATTTTGTGAAAAATTGTTGGTTATGGATTTTACTTATGTGAAGCAAATTGTTAGTCATATTGTGTTGTGGCCTTTCACTATTTGGAGTATATTTGCTTTGATGTTTATTTTTCTTTTTAACCAGATTTTTCAAGTCTTTTTAGAACTTGACATGGTTATGGCCTTTCACTTTTTAGAACCTTTCTTTTTACAACTCTCTCTCTTGTTGTTTTTTATAGTAACAAAGGGGGAGAAAATGTAAAATGTGTGGATGTGAATTGTGTTTGTATGGATACTGTGATCTATTATGATATGTGTTTGGGGAGAAAGGTTTTCAATATGGGGGAGAAAGTTAAAGGTTTATTTTTGGATATTGAATATGTTCATTGTGGTTATTGCAAAGGGGAAGCATTTTTTTTAGGTTGTTGAATTTATCGTCTTTGGATATATTTTTGTTGATTGTTGAGAGTTGCTCAAATAATTCATTACTTTGTTGCTCAAATATACAAAATGGACTTAGTTAATGATTTTTGCAAGTTTAATTTTAGGCTTATTTTATGGGGGAGTATTTCCTTCCAATTTTAGCCTAATTTTACATAATTATTTGTTATTATCGAAAAGGGGGAGATTATTGAACCTTGAGGGATAAAATAATCTTTTTTTAATGGTCACAAGTAACTAAGTAAAATTATAGTTAATCCGTGTGTTTAAGTGTTTATATTCAGGTGGATTAATATTACAAAATTCATATTCGGACATAAGTAATGAAAAGTCAAGTTGTTAAATTTCCAAGTCTGCAAACCTGTCAACAGTGGTGACAGACTCATCATGAGCAATGACTGAGCTGAAATCGAAGATCGAATTTTTTGTCAAAAATGGAAAGTCAAATTTGGTCAACTATGATAGAATTCTTCATTTCAAGTGATAACAAGTATTTACCAGCCATCAGAAAAAATTTTGGAGCAAAAATTTAACGAAACAGAAGGCTTTTTATGAGTGATGACAAAATTTGCCATGAGTGACGACGACCAATTCCATAAGTTCCTGAGAGTTGTCATCACTAGCGTCATGAGCGACTGAAGTCATGAAAAATGCACGATTTCAAATTTCATCTTGGCGCCCGATTGTCATAAGTGATGACACGCGTACTGGGAACTTTTTCTGGGTGGTTTCTAACAGCTCTATTTGCTTTAGATGTACCTCCAATGGCTCTTTTTCTCTTAGAGGGTATATATACCACCAAGAACAGAGCTGGAACGAAGGAATGAAGTTGAGCAAACATATTTAGAGCTATCGTTGATTATTTACTCTTGATTTTCATCTTTAACCACCCAAGATCTTTATCTTTATTCTTGTAATTTTTTCTATCTCAAGAGTGTTCTTGAGTGTGGGTTGGTGAGTGTTTAATTCCTTCATTCAATAACTCAATAGTGGAATTGAGTGAGTTGGGTTAGGGTTTTAATCACTTGTAAGCTAAGAGGATTGTTCTTAGTAAGTGAGTTTGAGTGTGAGCCATTGAAAACACTTGGGTTAGAGTGTGAGCCTTGTGAAAACACTTGGGTTAGAGTGTGAGCCTTGTGAAAACACTTGGGTTAGAGTGTGAGCTTTGTGAAAACACTTGGGTAGCTTGATTTAAGCTTGTAAAGGTTTGATCTACACCTTGAAGTAGATTGATAGTGGATTGAAACTCTCAACTTGTGATTGAGGAGTAGGCTTTGAGGGCCGAACCTCTATAAATTCTTGGTGTTTTTTCTTGCTCTTATCCTTATTTAATTTAGCCCTTACTCTGTTTTTGTTTGCTTTTGAGTGTAAAACGAAAATTACCCACTTAGCTCAAAAAGCCAATTCCACCCCCCCCCCCTCTTGGCACTTGTGGAATTATAATATCTATCTATGTCTATGAGGTATGTATTTTGCAACACCACTATTATACTCATTGCCTACTCTTTTCTCTTAATTACTAATTTATGCAATTACTTTGACAACTACACAATTGTTGTACTTATAATTTCTCATTCATTATACAACTCAAAACTCTTCTACAAGCTTGCAAAAGCAATGACATGTCAACCTATGGCCCCTACTAACAAATTTCCAAACTTACAATGAAGATACCAAAAGGTATCTCAACAGTTTAATTGAGGCAGACCAGCAATCAACGATGTTCTATTCTGGATCCCATCTATTCTTCTACTACAATGATAAGAAATTGGGTTTGCATTTACTCCAAAAGGCAGCAAAATCAACTATACCACAAGCAATATACAACTACACCATAGCTTTGTCAATCTCTCACTCACACAAGGCAATAGATATAGTCACTCAGCTTATTACTGCAAACAATGCTACATCGATATAAATTACAAAAATTCATTAACTACTCTCATGGAGAAACAAACAAATCCAAGACATCCCTTTTACAACAAGTGTTGGGATAAAGATTGGATGACAGTTAACAACCAAGAAAATAGTTCAATCACATGTATTTACTGCAAACTAGACTTAGAAGTTATGAAAATTTGCATAGGAATTCCATGATCTCAAGACTTTTCTTATTCAAATTGAAAATAAAAAATAAGGTTCATCAAATAAACGTCAATTCTAACCATCATCAACATCATCAATGCTCATAATTCACCCTCTCTCACCATGCACCTCACCCCACTTCTAACCATCATCAACGCCAATTCTTACACTAACTCATTTTATGTGTTCACATTTACATAATTTATATTTAAATTTTATCAACTGCAAAATAATCACCTAATCTATAAAATATAATTCTAATATAAAATTGAAAAAAATATTAAAATTAAATTTCATTTGCTGACATAAATTAACTGATCTAATTTCCATTTCAACAACTAAATATACTGCAATATAATTAAATTCTTAATAACTTAATACCTACATATTTTCATTCAATGACTTTTAAATGGCATTCACTCTTTCACAAAAAAACAAGACCTCCTTCGCCAAACATATTACAAAAATAGAAATTAACTAACACTAACTAACCTCCCTCATTTAAAGAAAAAACGAAAAATATTAAACAAGAAAACCTACACTCAATAAAAAAATATATTACTTTACCGATTACGTACCATTAACCAAAATAATATTAACCAATAATTGGTTCTCCGAAATCACGACTGTGCTCACTCACTTCAATCTCAACAATTTATTTACTTCCTCGACAATTTAAGAATCCTTCTCTTTCTTTTAAACATACAACGTTCGCAAACTTGTCCATCATTGAATATATTCAAAATCACCAACAAAATAAGAAACAGTACATAAACAAATTCACCAAAATTATTTAGGAAAAACCCATTATGTGACCCTCAAACTTTCATGATTTTTTTCATTGAACCCCTATACATTTATTGTGTTTTAAAAGACCCTTAAACATTTATTTGATATTCATCAAACCCTTAAACATTTATTTGATACAACATTGAACCCTCAAACATTTATTTGATACAACATCAAACCCTTAAACATTAATTATACTTTTTGTTTTTTTCCCTTTTTTTGTTAAGAAAGGGCTTGATGTGGTACCAAATAAAAGTTTCAGGGCCTTTTAAAACCTAATAAAAGAATAGGGGCTCAATGAAAAAAACCACGAAAGTTCGAGGGCCTATTAATGGTTTTTCCTTCAAGATACACATTTCATTATTCTATTATTGTAGGTTTTTTTTTTTTTGAGATAATTATTGTAGGTTTTTATTTACGCTGAAATCTAAATCACCACCGTTGATTTATACACAACATATACTGATACACCCTTTCTCAGCTACAAATCGAAAGCACAGAACCAGGGACGAAACCGTAATTGGAATCTTCTTCTTCCCATCGCACTCCACGGAACACATCCGCGCAATTCTCTGCAGAAATTCACCGCAATCTCTGCTTCGTTCTGCAAAAATCGAGCTATTCAAAGAAGCAACTTACCATAGCTAAACTACAGAAGTGAAAATGGTAATTATTTTCCCTTGAAGCTTGATTTTGTTTGATTAATTTTTCATTTCTTCTATTGAACGAGGCGATCTAGATTTTGAGGTGTTTTTGT
>CATIWK010220567.1:0-14696 GCA_949634005.1 Mallotus japonicus
ATGAATTTATTGGGTTTTTTTAATGTCTATGACGTTTTATGTTCAGTGTTCACCTAGATCTAATCTAAAAAGATTAGTGAAAAATGATAAAATTTATTTGCTGTTTACACTACACCGATTGAAATAATAAATACTTTTTAATTTTTTATTACTTTTGTTAGTTTCATTTATTTGATTTTTGTTATATGATTAATTTGTGGTTATTTTGTGTTCTGTTTGTTTATTTCTTTCAGTTTTGATTATTGTAAAAGGGTGGAAGCCATGAAATGTGATTCGCGTAAAAGGGTGGAAGCAATTTGCTTCATTGTTGAATCACAAAATTATATGTGATATAATTTGAGTGCAAAAACTTAAAAGGGTGGAAGCAGTCTATTTATTGGTTTCTGTCACTGTGAGTCACTTTGATTCTTGATTCTTAGACTGTGTTGGGCTACTGAATTCAATTACAAAAAAAAAATAAATAAAGGTAACAACTATTGGTATGGTACTGTGATATATTTTTAATTTTATTTGTTAAATGATTTTAATTTTGTAACTGTAACTAATCAAAATTTGTTATCTTAAATTTTTTTTTCGTAGATGGAACGTGACAGTGGCAGTAATCCTACCATTGTTGTCCCTGCGCCTGTCTCTGAAAGTGCTTTGGTGATGGAAGCAAATCAGACACAGTCTAAGACACAGAATGCCTCTGCGGAGACTAAAAAGCAGCCTAAGCCTGCAAAAAAAAAAAAAAAAAAGCCTCTGAATCTAGAGCAAAGTGCTGGAGCATTTCTTGAAAACAAAGGATGAGGCGGGGGGTAAGACTGCCAAATGCAAATACTGTGGTAAGACCTTGTGTGCTGACCCTTACAAAAATGGCACATCTAGTCTTAGAAATCATTTGATGAAATGCATGAAAATGCCATATTCTAAAGACTCTAGGCAGTCTCTTTTAACACTTCAACTTGCATCTGATGTTGCTGCATCTGAATTTGAGCAATTAGGAAAATTAGGCACATAGCATTTTGACCAAGATGCCATTAGGAAATCACTTGAACATATGTTGATAATTGATGAATTGCCCTTCAAATTTGTTGAAGGTGAAGGCTTTAGACATTTTATGTCATCCTGTTGCCCTAGGTTTAAAATTCCATCTAGATGGACTTTGTCTAGAGACTGTTACGACATCTATCTTGATGAGAGGGTGAAGCTAAAATCTTTTATACATAGTCAGTCACATAGAATCAGTATTACTACTGATTCATGGACTTCCAATCAAAGAATGAATTATATGTGTGTCACTGCCCATTTTATAGACATAGAATGGAAGTTGCAAAAAAAGAATAATCTCTTTTGTGCCTGTGACTTCCCATAGGGGAGAATATCTTGCTAGGGCCCATGAAAACTGCTTGCTTGATTAGGGCTTTAAATCTGTTTTTTATGTCACTGTTGATAATGCTTCATCCAATGATACTGCAATCAATTATTTTAAGAAAAAGTTGTTGTCTTGGGGAACTTGCTCGTCTATTCGATTAAAATTCCTACATATGAGGTGTATTGCTCATGTTTTGAATCTTGTTGTTATTGATGGCTTGAAAGAAGCCTCTAAATCAGTTAAAAAGATAAGAGAATCTGTTAAATATATAAGAAATTCACCTCTGAGATTGAACAAATTTAAAGAAATATCTGCTTTTGTTGGGATAGAAACTAAGTGTGCTTTGTCTTTGGATGTTCCAACTCGATGTAACTCCACTTATCTAATGCTAAAAACTGCTTGTTTGTATGAAAGAGCATTTGATAAGTTTGAGGATCAAGAGAGTTCTTTTAGGGCAGACTTGAAGGATGATGTCCCAGAATACACTGATTGGGTGCATGCCAAAAAAATGGTTGACATTTCGAAGCTATTTTATGAAATGACTCTAAGAATTTCTGGTTCTCTCTATGTGACTTCTAATTCTTTTTTCAATGAAATCTCTGACTTGCACTACATGTTGAATGACTGCCAATCCTCTACTGATCTAACTGTTGTTTCCATGGGGCATTCAATGAAATCAAAATTTGATAAATACTGAGGTGACCCTGAGAAAATGAACACCCTTATCTTCATAGCCAATATTCTTGACCCTCAGGACAAGCTTGAGTATATGGAATTCTAACTCAAGCAGATGTATGGCGAAGATACTGACCCAATCTTGTTTATCATTGTGAAATATGATCTGCATATGCTGTTTGATGATTATATGAGCCTCGATGGTTCTAATTCTGGTGGAAGCCAATCTGGCACCTCTTCTCCTTCTGCTGTTTCTGTTCCTAATGCTGGGAAGTCAATGTCACTTTTAAAAGCTAAGTTTAGACAACATAAACTGGAAACTGGTGGAAGCATTGGCAATAAAAAAGTATGAATTAGAAATTTATCTATTTGAGGATATTGTAGATGAAAAGGATTCATTTGATGTTCTGCGTTGGTGGAAATTAAATTTAGAAAGGTTTCTTATCCTCTCTCTTATGGCACGCGATGTGCTTACTATCCCTATTCAACTGTTGCCTCTAAAAGTGCTTTTAGCACTGGTGGCCGTGTACTGGATCAATTCAGGAGTTCTTTGACTCCTAAGATTGTGGAGGCATTAATATGCACTAGTGATTGGCTAAGGATGTCTATGACTCCAATCAATGTTGAGGAGGCTATTGATGAATTGGAAAATTTTGAAAAAGGTAATATTCTATCTAAATTTTATTTCTGTTTTGAAATTTTCATTTTTTTCTATGACTATCAGTTACTAATATTTTTCTTTATTTTGTTACAGAGCTGCCTGAACCCACATCCATTAGCACTTCAACTATAGTCTAATTACATTAATCTAACAATGCTCAGTAAAATTTATTGCTTGATTTAATTAACTTAATTTTTTTGCTATGATCTGCTTGTTACTTGGCTGCTTGCTTGCCCTGCTTTCTGCTTGTTACTTGGTTGCCTGCTTATCCCTGCTTTCTGTTGTTGATTGTGTTGTGCTTTTGTGCCTGTGCACAATTGGTCACCAACCTGATGTGCCTCTCTCTTTATCTTAAGGTGCTTGTGTTGTTGATTGTTGTGCCTGTGTATAATTTTTTTGAGGCGATGATGAATGCTTCCACCCTCATGTGATCTGATATACCAGTGTGCTTGCTTAAGTTTGTTTGGTGGCTTAGTTTTTATTAGCTATCAGAAATGTGGTTGCATACTTGGTTTGACTAATACATGCTTATTCTGAGCCTCATTCCAATTTCTGCATTTTATTTGTTTTCCATTCTGTGTCCCATTTTAAATTTGTTTGTTTTTTGGTCTTGCAGTTTGCAGCATGAAGATTCTTCAACATGATGCCGTTGCCTCATGCCTGCATATTTTTTTTTATGTATTGCATACTAAATGATTTTTTTGTATACTGTCTGCATGGGTTTTTTATATATTGCAGGCTTCTTTTGTATAGTTTGTATATCTATAGGGCCATTCATTTTGTTAGATAATTTTTTTGTAAATCACATATTTAGGCCTTTAAAATGGTATGTTGGCCAAAATTATGTAATATTTGTATTTGTGTCAAGTATTTTAGTTGTATTAAGTATTATAGTTGTATTGTTTAACTTTAAAATTAATGAATATTTTATTACTTTTATATTTGGGCTCGCAATTTTTAAGTCCAGTCCATTAAAGCCTAAACCTATGTAAACCGATTAATCGAACCAAAATAATCGACTGTTATCGACTACCGACTGAGTCGATTTTCCTAGTGCATTCAGTTTGGTTCGGTCTGGGAAATCTATTACTTACAACTGATCGGTTTCAGGCCTTTTGTAATCAAACCGACCAAATTGACCGATGCTCACCCCTACCTATAGTTATGCTAAATGATGGTCAACAATTGGAATTGGTATTAGTTACATAATGGCCGGTGTGCATTGAATTTTAAGAACCAATGAAAGTCATTAACACTAAACTATTTTAGTATGGTTATAGTACTTAGGATTTGAGTCAGAATTTGGAAGTTATAAATTATATATATATATATATATATATGTGTGTGTGTGTGTGTGTGTGTGTGTGCGTGTGTGTGTGTGTGTGTGCGTGTGTGTGTGTGTGTGTATGGGCACTAATAATATAAATAACCTAATATATTCTATTTAGTTGTGGTACACCTATTACCTTAGCGTAATGAACAAGTTTGATAATTAAATTTATGCATGTAAAGGGATAACTATGGGAATTTAATTCACAAAGAACATAATTCTATATTATATACATGAGTAATTTACTTAACAATAATTAAGGAAGTAATTGGATAAGTGGAATTGAGCACAAACATGTATATGAATAAGGATAGTAAGACCATGTATGGGACATGGCTGGGTCCCGTACAATATCTAGAATATTGCATTTTATTGTAAAATTGATGTAAGACAGTACCCGGGGTGCAGCTATCGAAATGAATTGATGGAAACATATTATTTGAGATGGCCATATTATTTGTAACTGTCTTTGGGACAGCTAGCGCTTGAGACCATTATACCTTTGGGGCAGATCCGATTCGTTAACTATATACTAGTCATACCGATATCCACCTATATACGTGAATTAGTGTTCATTAATTTATTAACCATTGAATTTATTTGAATTGAGAATTTATTCTTAATATTGAAAATTGTATGCTTATAATTGTCATTTGATTATATATATATATATATATATATTGGTAGAGTAAGTATTATTTTATAAGTTATACTTAAGGTGAATTATGAATAGGATTAACATTATTAATGAATATTAATTAACTGAAAATTAAGGAGTAAAATAAAAGGTACCAATGAGTATTTAGTTTTTATGAGGTTATTTATTAATTTAAGTTCTCTCCTAATTATCTTATGTTGGTAATTTATTTCCTTCATACCATATTTCTATCTTTCGTTATTCCGTAGCCTATTTCTTGTTATTTTGTTCACTCATGGGGTATTTTCTTGGAAAATACTCACACATCACTTTTATTTTTTTTTTTCAGGTTAACTGTGTATTTACTAGATAGAACTGTTTGCATATAGAAGAGTAGGAAAGATGTCTTGTAATTACATGATTATGAGTCAAGATGTCTAGGAAGATGAGACGATTATTAAGTATTCCCTAAGGCATGCGGTTGATACAATGTTAGATTGGAAGGTGCAGGTGGAACCTGCAACTATACCTTTCCGTACCCTGACAGTGAGAAAGGATCATTGAGATATTGTGATTACGGTAGTCCTTGTGATTTATGAGACTGCCTTCTATGTCTGTGTTTCTCTGATCCTTGATTAGCTCTTATGGTGATCTGAACATACCTTTTTGGTTCTTTTTGACTTTGTGACCCTATGTTGTATTTATAACTGTGGTAAATAGGGTTACTTGACTATAGTTGATTACAACCTTTATTTTAGTGTAATTATTTGTAAATATTTTGGTTGTAATCAGTACTCTACTGAGCAGGAATGTATATAATATTATGAATAGTTTAAGAATAAATAATAGTTTCCTGCTGTTTTCCTCAATATTGTAATATATATAGTTGTTGCTTATTAAGAGTTATTGTTATGCAAGTCTAGCCTGAATATAATATCAATAGAATCCCACCAAAGGCATAAGTCAAGTTTTATTAAATTTAGAATATTAAATTAAATATAATTAAAATTTTATGTTCCCTATAGTTAATCATCCCACTTTATACAACCATTATTCTTTTGTATTAAGCTTTATTATTCATGTATTAATTCTTAGAATGCCACCTTATCCTATGTGCTTCCCTATTGGATGTTCGAGGGTGTTATTCCAATAGGGGTGCTTATGGGATTGGGTGTCACAACCACCCTCGTTTAATGACCTTCATGGCCCGCTCATATCCTATGAGCTTCTCCTCAAGTCACAATAATCTTCATTACCAACAGCTCACATGGCTCATACAACCAATTTCACTGATCTTTGCAATTGAGTTCCTACCAATCGAAGCACCCGTGGTTGAGGCAGGCGAGGAGGTTACAATGTCTAAAATAATACTTTCCGCAATACTCACTCTTCATGTCAGATTTGTGGCTATACAAATCACTCAGCCATTGATTGTAGGCGGAGATTTGATCAAAATTTCCACTCTCATTCCACTGACAGAATTTATGACAGTCATAACCATCAGAACCACTCCTTCTCACCGCAAGCTCATGTCTCCTTACTTGGACAACCACCAGCTTCTATTACAGAGTGGTATCTAGATATTGGGGCTAGTTACCATATTACTCCAGACATCTCCTCCTTACAATTAGCTGATGAATACGAAGGTAATGAACGAGGAGTTGTTGGCAATGGCCATGGTTTACCATCTCTCATGTTGGGTCTAATAAGCTTCCTCTCAATGACCATAAATCTCTCTCTCTCCGCAACATTATTCATGTTCCCACCATTATTAAACCGTTGCTTTCAGTTAAAAGATTATGCACTAATAATAATTTTTTTTTGAGTTTTGTCCAGACCATTTTTTGTTAAGGATCGCCAGACCAAACAAACGCTGCTCCAAAAGGAATGAGTGAATTGGGACTCTACAAGTTGCAACCAATCTCCTGCTATGACCGCCTTCTTCACCAATTTCAATTACTGTGTTCAACCAAGTCCTCTTCTCCACCAAATTATCATGCTTATTGCTTAGGCAAATTGCACCGTTCATCCTTACCATCTACAAATAATAGAGGTTCTAAACCTTTAGAATTAATCCATTCAGATGTCTAGGGTCCAACTCCAATTTGTTCGTCCAATGGTGATAAATATTTTGTTCTTTTTATAGATGATTTTTCTTTGTTCACATAGTTATTTCAAATCAAAAGTAAAAAGTGATGTCCCTACTTTTTTTTACAATTCTAAAAATTAGTTGAAAAATAATTTTAAAGTTCCATAAAATCATTCAACTCTCATTGGGGTGGTGAGTATCGACCTTTATTCACTCATTTTAAGCAAACTGGTATTTTACATAGATTGGCATGCCCTCATACTCATGAAAAAAAGGGCACAGCTTAATGGAAAGTTAAATACATTGTAGATATTGGTTTTACTCTCCTTGGTCATTGTGGTGCACCCTTTAACTTTGGCAATTTATTTTTGACACTGCCACACATTTAATTAACCGTATGCCCACTAAGTCACTTTTAAATCAAATTCCATTCCAATTACTCTATCATCAACCACTTGATTTTAATTTTTTTTTAGTATTTGGTTGGGCTGTCTATCCCTTACTAAGACCATATAATACATATATCCTTTCACAGTAAAGAGTACATTTTTTTAGGTTATTCTGCCCATCATCATGCTTACAGATGCCTAGATAAAGAAACTGGTCGTATATATATGGCTCGACATGTCAACTTCAATGAAACTTCCTGTCCATTTAAATATGTCAAACAGCCGCCACGCCCACTCCTAATCCTTCGGTGCCTACTACACCTTGGTTGTAGTTACCATTACTGATGTCTCAATTCACTTATTCTAAGGACTCCAATTTAGGTACAACTTCTACTTCTTCAACCTCGCAATCCACTCCATCTTTATCTTCTTCCACTCCTCCCTTAACTCCATCCACTTCTACTTCCTCTTCACAAAAGATTTCCTCTCTCAATATACTTCCTTCACCCACATGCGCTCCTACAAACACCCACCAAATTTTTAATCCTAACGGGATCCAATTAGTCATTTATTTACCTATATCCCAACCCGATGCCAATCCCATACCATAATAACCTGAAAATCCTACCCGCCAATATCTAATGCAACTACGTCCTTCAACCCCCCATAAAACCCGCAAATTTTCTCATCGTAAATTTTCTCATCTCTCTCATACTTTACTTGACCATGAATCAACCTCCTTCTCTTAAGCTATTAAACTTCAACCTTGGTGAGATGCCATGCTCACTAAAATGACAGCTCTTTACCGCACAAACACCTTGGAACTTATTCCTCCACCACCAAATGCAAACATTGTTGGTAATTGGTGGATTTACAAAATTAAAAGACATGCAAATGGTCACATAGAGAGATTCAAAGCCCGTCTTGTTTCCAAAGGTTACACACAAGAACATGGTTTGGATTATGATCAAACCTTCAATCCAATTGTCAAGCCAACAACAATTAGAGTTGTTCTCTTTGTTGTCGTATCTCAGGTTGGAAAATCAGACAATTGGATATTAGTAATGCATTTTTGCATGTTGACTTGAATAAAACCGTTTACATAAGACAGCCACAAGGTTTCATTGACAAAAATTTTCCTCACTATGTCTACAAACTAAAAACATCCTTGTATAGTCTCAAGCAAGTGCCAAGAGCTTGGTTTCAAAGGCTCAACACTGCTCTTATTTCTTTTGGCTTCAGAGGTTCTAATGCTGATTCATCACTATTTATTTATTTATCAACATAACTCACTCATATGTTTTCTTCTTGTTTATGTTGATGACATAATAGTTACAGGTAATAATTCTGAGTTTCTTCAGTCGGTGATTTCCAAATTATTTAATGCTTTCTCACTGCGTGATCTTGGACTTTTATAATATTTTTTGGGCATAAAGGTTCTCTCCCATCTCCATGGACTCTTGCTGACTCAAAGAAAATATATTAAGGGTCTTTTGCAAACCATGGGAATGACAACTTGCAAGCCAATCTCTACACCGATGGTTTATGACTCAAAGCTATCCAAAAATGATTCAGCCTTGCTCTCTGCATCCGAAGCTACAAGGTACCGCCAATGTTGTGGCTCTTTACAATATTTAACCTTTACAAGGCCGGATTTATCTTTTGCCATTAACAAGCTCACTCAGTTCATGCATTCTCCAACATAATCTCACTTTCAAGCCATAAAAAGGTTACTTAGATATCTACAAGGAACGGTTGATACTGGTTTACTTATTTCCAAAACCTCAAATTTTAATCTCTTGGCTTTTGTTGATGCTGATTGGGCTGGAAATTTGGATGACCGACGCTCTACTGGCTAATTTCTCATTTATATGGGGACCAATATTATTGGTTGGACATTAAAAAAGCAAGCTATAGTTACCTGATCCTCAACTGAATTGGAATTCAAAGCCATGGAAAATGTCTCAGTTGAATTATGTTGTTTATCCATCAACAGTTATGGACATCTGGTGTGACAACTTAGGGGCCATTTTCATCTCCACAAATACAACCTTCAATGCTCGGACTAGGCATGTTGAAGTTGACTTCCACTTTGTAAGAGAACACATCATAGCCAACGAGTTGCTCATTACATCCATCTCCTCCGCAGATCAACTCACTGACATCATGACCAAGCCACTATCCTGAATTCCTTTTACCAAATTAGAGATAAGCTTTGCCTATTGTCTTGGCAAAAATCATTTTTAAGCCCCTGAACTATAGCGGTTTTTTCTATTGAGTACCTATCATTTTATTGCATTGCATTGAGTCCCTATGCTATTATTTATGTATACATTGAGCCCCAATTAGACAAATTCCATAGAAATGTGTAAAAAATTTAGGGGCTCAATATTATATAAATAATAGTATATGGGCTCAATGTATACATAAATAATCCATAGATATGTGTAAAAATTTAGGGGCTCAATGTATTACATAAATAATAGTATATGGGCTCAATGTATACATAAATAATAGTATAGGGGCTCAATAGCTACATAAATAATAACATAGGGGCTCAATGCAATGCAATAAAATGATTGAGGCTCAATAGGAAAAATCGCTATAGTTCAGGGGATTAAAAATGGATTTTTCCTATTGTCTTCTTCATAGTGCTCAGCTTATGGGTTTTTGGGGGGGGGGGGGGGGGGGGGGGGGGTGGGGGGAGGGTGGTGGATGGGTGGAAAGTCTTTATCATGTGGTTATTTTTGTTATACGTGTAAATCTATACTTCACTTATACTGCTATATATATACACACAAGTGATTAAACTTCATAAAATCTTTAGTCCTGGAAACTCTAGGAGTACCAAATTTTCTAAAAAAAAAAGTAACAAAAAGATATAAAATTAACTAAAAAAAAACTAAAAAGTAGATAAAGTTAAACGAATTAACTAAAATCCTAAACATTAATTAAATACTAGTGGGTGGCCTGCGCGATGCACAGAGGACTAATTTTTGTAAATAATATTTTGGTTTTTGAATTTAGTGAGAAAATAGTAAGATGTTCTTTGTTATTGTTTTTAATGAGAATAAATATATTTCAAGTAGGTAATCATTTAGCAATATTTTTTTTGTGAAGTATTTAGAAAATATCGAATGATGGTCATGTATGTGAATGTAATTTGTTATAAAAAAAGTACATAATTCATAAATTTTAGAGAAAGTAAACAAATACTTCACAGTCAACACATTGAGTACAATCCTTGTAAGTTCATAACACAATATTTGATGGTAATTTAGAATTTCTACTGGTTATTTTTGAAAATTGTAACTTTTATGAGATGAAAATTGACATTATATAACTCAAAACGTACAGTAGATGTTAATGGTTATTTCTTATTTTATTATATGTAGGTGGGAGTTAAAAAAAATTAATGTTCACAGTAAATGCATATAATGTAGAGATTTTATTAAATATTTTTTTATTAGATATTAGGTTAATATTTTATTAAATTTTTTATTAGATATTAGATATTAAATATTTTTATTAGATGTTAAATTAATGAAATGAACTTAAAATTAATTATTTGAAATTAATTAATAAAATGAAATATGAAAAAATTGTTTTGTAAATAAATTTTGAATGAAATTATATTAATTAAATTAAAGAAAAAATTAATAGTTAATAAAATATAAATATTAATAATATAAATATCAATAATAATTAGTTCATAGTAAATAAAATAATTAATTCAATAATGATTTAAAAAATGAAATAAGATTTTTTTTTTTTTTTTTTTTTTTTTTGCATTACAGGGAAGGCTAAGCCAAAAAAAAAGAAACCAATCACACAGTGCAAAATCTTGGAGTTGCAACCCCAACAGTATCTGAAAAAAGGCAAATCTCTCATGCCATCAGGTGGCCTATCTAAATAGAAACATCCTAGAGGAATGTAAGTCCCATTATTAGCCAAAAAATCTGCACTTTTGTTCTAGGTAGCACGGACATGGGAACGAAGACATGGAAAATGGAGATACGGACACGGGGAAACGACCTTTTTAAAAAATATATAGATACGGCCACTGGGGTCAATTTATAAATATAAAAAATATTGGGATTAATTTATAAATATAAAAAATTATAAAGTTCATTTTATATAAATTATAAATTAGATTCAATTCAAAAATATACTTTCCATGGTTAGTAATATTTTTAACACTAAAAATAATTCCAAAACACAAAAAAAAAAAATGCAATAATGTTATCTTATAACATAAATAAAACAATAACACCTTAATTATGCACAATTTTTCAATAACAAATAAATTTTCCATCTAATTTTACGTAAAATTAACAATAAAATCATAATACTCATAAGCAACATTAATATATCAATATTTTATTCATAATATTTATTAGCAATTTCAATTTATATAATATTCTACTTAATTAACATTTTCACTCTCAATGTTCTCATTGACATCTTCATTGAAGAATGTCGTCTCTAATTCCGGTCCATTCAAACAGTCTTTGCACTTCTTGGAAAAGCGACAAATTATTCATAGGACACGAAACTTTTCCACTAATAATATCCACCAAGCAGTGATTATCAACCTTCAGCATTATATGTTTGAATCCAAGATCCCATGCTAGCCTTAATCCATAGATCACCGCCTAGCTTTCCACAGCAAGAACACTACACTTCCCAAGGTTCGTTGTAAAACCTTTGATCCAACGGCCAGTATGAGAGCGAATTAAACCTCCTGCAATTGCAATCATGGTAGAGATTTTAAGCCCAACATCCGTGTTTAGCATAACCCAAGGATGTGAAGGTGAATTCCAGCTGATGAGTTTCTCAGTTCTGCTCGTAGAAGAAGTCTCCAAACTGTCGTATGCATTCACAAAGCTTCGAACCTTCACAATGATTTGAGGCAAAATATCATGGGTGATTGAATAACTATCCTCAAAGAGTGATTAAAATGAAATAAGAATTTTTAATACACATCAAATGAGTTAGTGTCAGAATTAAAACTTAATTAAAATATTGCTAAAAAAAAAGACAAAACCAATTCTGAGGCCCCTAAATTTGTCGGCTTTTTAGCTTTAGGCCCCTAAAGTTTTGTTTTGTATATTTAGGCCCTTAAACTTCACGGATTTGAAATTTTAAACCCTTCTGTTAATTTTTTAACATAAATTATTTCCTTTTGGTCCCTGAAGTTTTATATTTCTAACGTTCATACCATTTTTTACTTTTTAACACTTATATCACTTTTTAAAAATTTTCACTGGTAAAAAATAATTTACTTATTTTAATTTCTAATATTTTAAATTATTATATACATATTTAAATAATTTTAAATTTTAAAAATAAACAAACAAGTTAATGACAAGATTAAAAAATTATAATAATATTACTATTTTTCACAATATTTTAAATTATTGTGAATAAATTTTTATAATATCAGTTTTTGCATGTACACAAAAAGCATGATAAAAAAAATGAAGGTTAAGATAACGGTTATAAAAAGTTTGAGTTAGTTGGAAAATCTATCACTGTTTGATGTACTTAGAAAAGTTATATTATAAAAAATTATTCACAATAATTTAATTAAAATTTTGTACAAAAAATTAAAAAAATTATTAAAAAATATAAAATTTAAATTTTGAATAATTATAAAATTTTTTTTATCATAATATCTTTTAATTATGGTGTTCTTTTCATCATAATATTTTTATTTTGAAAAATAGTAGTTTTATTATAATTTTTTTTATCTTAACATTAACTTTTTTATTTATTTTTATAATTTAAAATTATTTGAAAATGCATATAAATTTATGTTTCTAATTTAAAATATTAGAAATTAAAATAAGTAAATTTATTTTTTTACTAGTGAAAAAATTTAAAAAGTGATATAAGTGATAAAAGGTAAAAAATGGTATGAATGTTAGAAATATAAAACTTCAGGGACCAAAAGGAAATAATTTTTGTTAAAAAATTAACAGAAGGGTTTAAAACTTCAAACCCGTCAAGTTCGAGGGTCTAGATATACGAAATGAAATTTTAGGGGCCTAAAGCTAAAAAGCCGGTAAGTTTAGGGGCCTCGGGATAGGTTCTACCAAAAAAAAAACTTAAAATTCAAAATTAACAATAGCATTGCTTGAATCAAAGCCTGTGCAAACAAAACTAAATCATCAGCATAAGATGATCAATTGTGTGATAAATTGGAACTATTAGTAGAAGGACAAAACTATATCTAATACATTAGGCATTAATGTCTGAGAAAATCCATTATGAGATGTTTGTTTGCCATGACCATAAAACATGATAAATCTAAATTGTCCTTGTAGACACCCAATTTTGGGATAAGGGAGTGTGGATGCGACAGAGGATTCCGATGATGAGAATATTATAAATAGATCTTCAATATTTGAAGTTCGAAATCTCAAAGGTTTAAATGCATTTTTTCAAAGGGATTTAATTTGTTTTTAATGGACTTTATTGTAAATTTTCACTTCTTTTAGGGGTCTTTTCGTAATTAAAAAAATGAATGAACCGATCGGAATTATGTAATTCCGAATACATAATCCCGATCGGGATTATGCTATTCCAATTATGTTCCGTCTGTGTTTCTTTTTCAGTAAATAAAAAATTTGTTTTCTGATTGGTCCAATGATGTGATAAATCCTTTTCTTAGGATTTATCTGGATTTTTCTAGAATTTTAAAGACCTATTTTAACCAAAATCTGATCTTCTAAATCAGGAAGGAGAACATGTCTCCTAGCTAGGGTTTTTCTATAAAAACCAACTTAACTCTCATGTGGAGAAGAGAGAGCGAAGGGAGGAGGAAAATGGAGCTTTTCTTGAGAAAATTTGGAGAGAATACAGCACACACACAAAAGCAAAATTCTGCTTTTGTTTTCACGTACACATATCAAAAAAATTCTTCTAGATTGTTTTAAGGAGACGCAATAAGCCTTTTGAGAACAAGAAATTCAAGCAGTGAAGGTTTATTTCAACAAGCAACAGTGATTCACACCACTCTGAGGAGTAAATCAATACTGCATCCCATTCTCATATCTTCATCTCCTTCTTCTTTATTTTAATTTTGATTTTATTTTATTTGATTTTTGTTTATTGTTTTTCAATCATTCACTAATTAATCTTATTTGTTTATTTTTGTTATTCACATGATAAATGGGGTGACTTGAGCACATTATCAATGGAGCAAATCCATGAAGAACCCATAAAGGTCCATGGAATGCCATGGATTGAATTATGTATTTGAGTTTAGTTTTTTAGGTTTTTTTTATATTATTTTATTTTGGGTTTGTACTTAATTCTTATTTTAATTTGCAGTAGATCATTGTAATAGCCCTAATAGTGGGATTAATGAAATTGTATGTGTGGATGAATGATTTATTTTGTTTAATTGGTTAGCAATTAGGTTCAATTTGGTAAAAACCTAGTTAGGATTAATGGTGGCTTTAGATTAATTTTAGTTTTGCATGTTAATTAAATTAGGGTTAGAAATCACTAGATGCATGTTTTAATTGATTTATTAGTTTATTGTTTTTTATGA
>CATIWK010220570.1:0-14661 GCA_949634005.1 Mallotus japonicus
TTTTTTATATGAATTATGATTTATGATTTTTATTAATAGTGATATATTTGAAATTATAAATAATGTAATGATATATGTAATGTTTAAAAAAAATTTAATGAACTGTGAATATAAATATATCAAACTAAAAATAAAGTACCCAGAACAAAATCACCTTAAAATCTTCAAATTTTATTATTTACTATAAATAAACTTTTAGCTGAACTAAACCATTGTGTTATTAATTATTATACCAAAAAAAAAAACATTTAGCTTATATATTTATTATAAATAACAAAACGTTTTTCACTAGGCATCTTCCAATCTCCAACTACAAGCAAGGTATTCTTTAATTTTTTTTCTTTTATATATTTTATTATTTTATCAAATAAATTTCAATTATTTAGGTTTTTATTTTCTTTTGAAAAGTTAACAAAAAAAATTTTGTTTTTTCCTTAAATATTGTTATTTAGGTGAAAACTTAAAACTAAAAGGTAAGTCAAGTTTATATTATTTTATTTTTATTGAATTGAATTGATCATTTTGACTTGGTAGAAAGAATCCAAGCTATGGCAGTTGAAAGGAAATTAATAAGCGTAGGATGGATTGATATATAAATATAAAGATTTTTGAATGTGATTTTTTTCCAATTCGTGAGAAGAAAAAAATAAATAATGAAATCCTTTTTAAGAAGGGAAATTTAGGATAAAAATTGAATCTTTCTGTGTTTTCCTCTTTATAGTAAAGAAAGGATTGTTTCGGAGATTATAAAATAAATAAAATTGGGGAATTGGTTTTTGCAGTCATTTGGTTAGGTCCGGGATTGTTATTGTCTTCTCTGTTTTTGCAGGTTCATTAATAAAAATTCAATCTTTCTTTATTACTATACAATGGAACAGTTCACATCGATTCTTGATTCCCATATCAAGAAGGTAGCTTTTCTTCTTCTTGTTCTTTTGGGAATTGGGCATTATTATTATTTTTTTGTTTATTTCTGTCATTTTAATTTTAATGGTGAAAAAATTTACAGTGATTCTATTTATTTTTCATTGCATGGTTATCTGTTCCATGAAGATCGTTGAAAGTTTGATTTTTGATCACTGCTCTAAATTTAGAATCAAACCATCATCTCTTGTTTGTTTACTGGGATGGAATTGCTCTGTTTATTATGGGAATTTGTATAGGTACGATTGGGTGTTCATGGTGATGGATAAAAAGTTTGCCTCCTAGGGTTTATACATTATTTGAATGGAGATGTAATGATAGCAAGAGTTAATTTTTGTTTTATTAATTCCAGGGTTAGTTGAGGATCAATCAGCCTACCTACTATGATTTGCTGCGAGATTATAATGCCGCACTGTTGGAATTGAAGAATTTTTGTTTTGTGTGATTAGATTATAGCTTGAATTTACATTATCTGCTCATGATCTTTTCTAAAAAGTTAGAACACTGCCGCCTTAGGGTTTATGGAAATAATCAAATTACGTATGAATCAGGTGTTGTTTATAAAGATTAGATTTTTCATGGACATGGCAATATAATGGGGGCTCATCACTTTCTCAACCATGTTCACCTGTTAATAGAGAGAATGCTTTCAGCAAATTTAATCATGTATCAGATTCCCATCATACTCATGGCTTCAATGCCACTACTCTCTAAACAGTCTCTTTAACCTCATGGACTACAATATGTACTAGTATCGAGAGTGAATCTTTAGATTGACCATATATTAATTTATTCATCTCTGTAGGAGTATCGGTGTTATAGCAAACGAAGGCTTGTTGATATATTCTTCTAGTTGGCTAATTCTACATATAATTATAGTGATGACAAGAATCTGCCTCTGTAAATTGGACATGCTTGGCATTCATTGCATTATTATTCATAAGCGTGAGGTCTCATTTCCATAATTTGTCAATGCATTTCCAAAATTCAAATCTTAATATATACCTGCTGTTAACTAGGATATGAAGTATATTGAGGAAGGACCATCAAGGTGGTTGTATGTATGATCTGATTCATGATTTTGCAATGCTTTTGATATTCCTGTCATTTTCTTTGGATATATATCAGCCAACTACTATAACTGTTTCTTTCTTCCTCTCTTTTCTTTTCTTATAGCTTTTTTTAAATTTGCTGTGCATCAATGTCTACTTGTAAATTGACTCTACTTGTAAATTGGAAACCCTAGCACTGTTGTATACCGCAATTTGTGGTCCAGTGAGCAATGGTAAAGCATATGATTTGAATTTCATAGCATAAGTTATCTAAAAAAGGGCGTTTTTTTTTTTTTGCAGGACATATCTTGTAAACGATGCCCAAAAAGTGACAACACACATGAGGGCTTAGGAAGTCCACGACATAGAAAGGTACATGATGTTAGTAAAATTTTTTATATTAAGTCAGTGGGCTGGGTAGCATTATTATACTGTGAAGCAATAGCTTAATAATGTCACAGGGACTATTAAGATATCTCTGTCACCTTTCCTTGCTGGTATGAACAACATATGAATAGAGTTTATCATGTTCAGTAAGTTCTAAAAATCATGATATATAATTCAGATTATTGCAAATTGGTCTTCCATGGAATTTTGAGACAGAAATATTGCTAGCATAAGGTTATAACAGGCGATGTTTCATGTTGCTATTACGAATATGATTGGAAGGAAAGTCTTCATCAAACACATAATTATTCAGTTTATCGTTTTAGATTCATGATTCACACATTTGAAATACTTCAGGATAATGGACTAGTTTTAGGACCCATATGGGCCCTTCTTATCCTTAGACTGCTTTCGGTCAACTTTAACCACAAGACCAATGATCAATTGAGTTGTTCTGTATTATTTAATTTTATTTTAATTCTTGATGATTGTATAAATTGAGTAACATTAATTTGTTTCAGGTTTCCGCCAGATGGGATCCAAGTGAAGCTTGCAGGCCCAGCATTGATGAAGCACCAATATTTTATCCAACTGTTGAGGTATTTATTTGTTGAGGTATTTATGGCAGTAGTATCGCCCTTCTTCTCTTTATCATTTATAACATGTATGATGCTAAATTTGCTCAGGAATTTGAGGATACACTTGGTTACATATCAAAGATACGTGCAAAAGCAGAGCCATTTGGTATATGTCGAATTGTCCCTCCATTTTCATGGAGGCCACCTTGTCGTCTTAGGGAGAAAGATATATGGGAAAATGCTAAATTTTCTACACGAATTCAGCAAATTGACTTGCTTCAGAACAGGGAGCCCATGAGAAAGAAATTTCGAAGCCGGAAGCGAAAAAGAAGACGGCAATCAAAAATGGGTGCATCCAGAAGACGTGCCAATTCCTATTCAGAACCAAATGCTGCATCTGAGGCTGATGAGAAATTTGGATTCCAATCAGGATCAGATTTCACTCTCAAAGAATTTCAGGACTATGCTGATCACTTCAAAGCGTGTTATTTTGGATTGATGGACTCTATGGACTATGTAAAGCCTTGTGGGATTGAACAGCAGAAATTGGAACCTTCTGTAGAGGATATTGAAGGCGAATACTGGCGGATCATTGAGCAGCCAACAGACGAGGTTGAGGTATGGGAGAAATTTTTCTTAATATCTTTACTTGATTTTTATATTTGTTTAATCTATGTTCTACCAGTTACCATGGTTCTTGTTCTATATTTTGCAGGTATACTATGGAGCTGATTTGGAAACAGGAACATTTGGAAGTGGGTTTCCTAAGGCTACATCGATGGTAATCGATGGTGATTCAGATCAGTATGTTTGTTCTGGCTGGAACTTAAACAATTTCCCCCGCCTGCCAGGTTCTGTGCTATGTTTTGAAGAAAGTGATATCTCAGGAGTTCTAGTCCCTTGGCTTTATGTTGGAATGTGCTTGTCATCATTTTGTTTGGTAAGTTCTGGAACTGCTATTTTTCAAAGCTCTAAAAGAATAAAATGATAAATGCGGAGAATATTTACCAAGTTTTTCTTTTTTAATTTTTTTAAACTTAATTGACTTCAACATAACAAAAGGCGCACACATTCTTTAAATCTGTTTCGTTCTGTTAAATTTCTGTTTCCTTTTGACATCAGACATCATGATCCATGTTTGCTCAAAATTTGGAGACCTCCATACACTCTTCTCCCCTTTCCTAAGGGGCTTTTCTGGAACAAAAAACTCAAAACAGTGATTTTGCAAATGAAGCTAGAAAATAACGATTTTTTCTTTGAAAGAACTCGAGGAAAGTTGCCTGGAATGGACTTATATTGCTTCCCATTTTACAGTAGAAGATAGAGAAAGTCTTTTCTCCTATTCTTTTACCCTACTTACAATAATTTGATCAAGAAAATTTACTATTGCTGCATCATGATTGGAGTCCCTAGCCAAAGATTTAAACAAAATTTGTTTTGTGCATAGGTTTCTTAATTAGGTAAACAGTTAGGACTTTTCCTCTTTTTTACTATACTAATTTGTGCAATTTAGCATGGTTAAGCATTACTATTAGCATTAATCAGCTCTTCTATGTAATTTTTAAGGCAAAGTGCCTAGGTAAGCATTACAATTTGTTTTTAATAATAATGCTGGATTAGAATTTACTGATGCTCTTGTACTCCATTTGCTTTTGGGACAGCATGTTGAGGATCACCACCTCTATTCACTAAATTACTTACATTGGGGAGAGCCAAAAATATGGTATGGCGTACCTGGAAGTCATGCTTCCAGTTTGGAGGATGCAATGAAAAAGCATTTACCTGATTTATTTGAAGAACAGCCTGATCTGCTCCATGAATTGGTAAGAAGATGACTGCTTTATATTTTATTATTCTTGGTTCTAAGGAAGTGATTTTTAATTTGGAATTGGGTTAGTTTAATTTTCTTAGAAAAGCTGGTGCATCCATGGATTTGGGTTGGAGAAAGGATATGGTGGGACAAAATTCAGATAATTTCTTATTCATCAGCTTCACATTTAATATAATAGACAGATTGCATAAATCATCATCTCATAATTATGTTCACCAGTTTTGCTATTTATCCTTTATATCTTTGTTTCCATGTCTAAATGAAGTTTCTGCTTAACACCTCCAACATCGGGAGCTTTAGATGACAGGGTTTAGAAAAGATGATAATGCAGGAAGAAAATATTGAGATGGGTATTTAGATTGTCATATTAGTAGTTATGCAATTATATATTTTGCATTTTGTTGTGCTCCTATTCCAATGACAGTCATCCTGATAAGGTGTAGGTGATGTGTTGAATTATGCTAGAAGATATAATATTGTTTCCTAGATATTAGTCAGTCACTTTACATTTGAATTCACCGGAGGTATATTAATGCCATGCTATGCTGTGAATTTTAAATGGGCTTCATTGATTGTATCAAATGTCAAGCTTTATGATTGTGTCACTTAATTGTCCCAAGTTTTCCTTCATATGCAAGTCCCATATTATGAATACTCTCTCTCTCTCTCTCTCTCTCTTATTTGTATTCATTTTTTAATTATGTCATCTATCTTGCTCTCATATTTCATCGGTGGTTTCTTCTTGGGCAGGTAACTCAACTATCTCCTTCAGTTCTAAAATCTGAGGCCGTACCAGTGTATCGAGTTGTCCAGCATTCTGGGGAATTTGTTCTTACCTTTCCTCGAGCATATCACTCAGGCTTTAATTGTGGCTTTAACTGTGCGGAAGCAGTTAATGTAGCTCCTGTTGATTGGTTAACACATGGGCAACATGCAGTTGAGCTTTACAGCGAACAGCACCGAAAGACATCAATATCCCATGACAAGCTACTACTGGGATCAGCTCAGAAAGCAGTCCAGGCCCTTTGGGAGCTACATCTTGGAAAGGAAACCCCTGGAAATTTGAGGTGGAGAAATGTCTGTGGGAAGGATGGGCTGCTTACCCAAGCAGTTAAGGTGCTGTCTCTCTCTCTCTATCTCTCTCTCTCTTCCTCTTCTTTCTTTTCTCCCTTACTCACTCACTCTCACACTCCAAAGATGCACACACACCTTCATATCTGCACATGCTACTTGAGCACTATCGAGAAGAGTAATTTAATTGAAATGATGTTTTTTAACAGACAAGGACACAGATGGAGGAGGAAAGATTGCAGCGCCTTTCAACTCATTTAAGACTGCAAAAGATGGAAAAAGATTCTGATTTGTGTAATGAGGGAGAATGTTTCTTATGCTTCTATGATTTACACTTATCAGCTGCCAGCTGCAAGTGCTCTCCTGAACGATTTGCATGTCTTAAACATGCAAACAATTTTTGTTCATGTGGAAACAATGACAGATATGTCCTTGTCCATTATACTGTGGATGAGTTAAAGACACTAGTTGAAGCACTGGAGGGAAGATTGGATGCTGTAGAAGTATGGGCTTCTAAAGAACTTAGATTGGTTTCTGATGGTGACAATGGTGCTCATGCGTGTACAGTGGAGCAGAAGGGTGAGTCACTCCAAAACAGCTCTTCTAAGCAGAGGGAAAGTCCATCTTGTTCCCCAAGAACAGAAAATTTTTTGGGAGCCAATATCTCTTGCTGTTCAAATAGTCAAGTTTCTTCAGAAGTAACACATTCTAGTAGCCATGATAATGTCTTAAGAAATGATGCAATTTTGAAGAATGAAGAGATGGTGAAGCAAGAGAGTTGCATTGACTTAAATCTTGATTTTACATCTGTTGATAATGAAAGTGAGTTTCTCCATGCATCTGATAGCTCTGATAACAAAGTTATCTCAGATGTAGAGTCAGAACGTAAGCAAGGGAAAGCCAGCAATTCAGACACTGCAAAAGAAACAGAGATACTACAAGTTGATCATGATTGTAATTCATCAGAATTGCTAGAAATTTCAAATCAAGATCACTCTTCATATTTGCCACATGTGGCAGATACTAGTGCATCTGGTAAAAAGCTGTTTGGAGTTGATCTTTCAGTTCCACTATCTTCTGTGGTGCTGTCAGAAAGCTTTGAAACAAAAACAGCCAATAGTTCACATGTTAGACTATCTGTGACCGACAAAGTCAATCCAGCAAATAATTTTCATCCATTTGTTGAACTTCTAGATTTTGGTTCTATTATGTTTGGAGAGCTTTGGTGCAATAAGCAGGCCATCTTCCCAAAAGGTACGCTGCTGTATAATTTTTTCTTGGATTTCTTTTTATCTTTGCTTTATGTTCTTCTATTTTATGCATTAGAGAATTTGCTCAGATTGTTTACTGTCTTGATTGATGCTGCAGGATTCAGGAGCCGAGTTAAGTTCTTGAGTGTGCTTGATCCCAAAAAACTTTGTTGCTATATTTCGGAAATAGTGGATGCTGGGCTACTTGGTCCTCTTTTCAAGGTGACTATTTTCCCATTATAGGCTAATTTGGCACTATCTGTTTTATAGGCTGTAAATGGCAAGCTACACTTTGAACATTAAAGACGCGGCCCTATCTGCAGCTCTGTTTGTTCTCAGTTATGGCTCTAATTAAAGATGCTGCACCATGTTGTTTAGCTGTATTCATCCCATCTTCAATCTCAACTGGATTACCTTTCAACTGTGGCTTAGACATACGCTTGTTTAATTCATGAAAAAGATAGACTGGTGCTTGAATAGTTGAATTTATTGTCAACTGACTTTAAAAATGTTGCTCCAAATCTTAGGTATCTTTAGAAGAGTGCCCAAGTGAAACATTTACGAACGTTTCAGCAGCGAAAAGCTGGGAAATGGTGCTGCAACGACTGAATGAAGAAATTATACTACGAAACACCCTAGGGGAAAGAGGACTGCCACCTGTGCAGCCTTTGCAAAGTATTGATGGGCTTGAAATGTTTGGCTTTTTCTCTTCGCCCATTCTTCAGGTACGGCCATCTTTTCTGTCTGCGTGCTCAAAATCAGATTGAGCCGCTGTTTTTCTGTAGAGATTTTGAGCAATGACAATTACACTAATAATTAGATATTAAAAAGTAGGCAATATCATGCTTCTTCCTTTTGGTGGGTAATTGTGTTGAACCATGTCATCTGAGACATTTTATTGAATTATTTAAGCTCTCATACTAAATGCAATATCCAAAAGACACTTTACACTTTAGTTGCATTTGCTTTGTCCCTGAAAGATATTAACCAGAAAGAAAGGAAAGAGTGCATGTATGTGCAATCTCTCAGATTCTGAATTAACTATATGCTACATACTCAACCTTTATACCTTGACATTTTCAAGCTGGAAGCATATAATCTCCCTCCTGATCATATACAAGTCAAAGTTGTTCAAGAAAGGGAATAAATTCATGACCACCCAGCCCTGTGATTTTAGTTGTTTCAGAATCTGGATGTATAATATTGATGCCCATGTATCTTGCATGCTGGTATACAAACCATAGAGGTGTTGTATGTTTCCAAGCATCTGGTATGAGCTAAAGCTACTGTATCTGAATTTGAGCCCTTTTATTTTTTGGTAGGCTGTTGAGGCTCTTGATCCAGATCACCACTGTATGGAGTATTGGAATAATAGGCTTGTAAGTTTATGTAGTACAAGCCAAGTCGAGCAATTCCCTGTTGGACAGAGTTGCAATCCCCTGGAATCAGGGGCAAAATTTGGCAATAATTTGATAACAAAGGATCCAGACAATTTAACTATACAAGGTAATGATGTAGGCGAAGAAGAAGTGCAGCAGGTTGTGCGAGGACTACTGAAGAAAGCAAGTCCTGAAGAGCTAAGAATAATGTTCAAGGTTTTATGCGGTGAGGCACAAAGTGCTCAACGGAGAGCCGCATTTACAACATTGATGGAGGAGATTCAGAAAACAAAAGTAGATAAATAAAACACAGATGATATTAGGTCTCACCATTCTTTCTCATTTAGGGGCTGCTTAATTTGTCATTTAATTTATTAAACCATTCAGGGTAGCATTGCTTAATTTTCTCAGATATTTTAGGCCTATTCTTTCAAAGATTCATAACAGGACACGGAGGTCCTGGGCATGATTTGTGAACAAATGTTTGCAGCATGCCTATTCATTACACAGATGGGGAATCTTCATTTGCTGATTTTTGTAGGTGATAAAAGAAATGATAGATTTTGTACATTAAGAACATTTGACTAACATTTATGAAAATATACGCTAGTTTTTATTTTTGGTTCATTTATGGTTTTGATTCATCAGCTCCAATTTGTTTTCTTTACCTTTTTTTTTTCTTTTAGTATTTGCTAATAAACATGTCCCAATGAAAAGAACCAAAAGCAAGGACAAATAAAGGGGGAAAAAAGAACAGAGAGATGGGAAAGAAGTGAAGGAAGAATCAATGAGAGAATTTTCTCTGAAACCAAACAGAATTTTTTCCATGTTCCAGGGTGAATATTATCAATTGATTCTTAACTGAAGGCACCGTATAACAAGAATGAATATGTTAAAAACAAGGCTAAGAAAAATCCTTCATTTTGGTTTCAAACTACAGATCTGTGGTTGTGAAACCTCACGAGACATAAAGCAAGACAAAATGTTTGAGAACAGAATCTGATCAAAAGGAACTAATCTGAAAATTTACAAGAAAACTGCGTAACCCAATTGAATGTACAATTAAGGATACTCTAATTCAGGATTCAATGGCCTAATCAAGGGAAATAAACCAAGAGAAAGAAAATGTCCGTACAAGATTCAGCTTCACTACCATCATCTCAGCCTTGATCATATTCGAATTCCGCCAAAAACCCATTACTTTCCAGGACTACTAATTCTCTAAATCTTTGACACAAAGACAGCACAAAACACCAAGAAAACTAAGTATACCCATTGAAGATCCACCACCATCGTAATCTCGGCCTCTCTAGTTGTCTTTAATTTTCACTAAAAGCCCATCAAAAACAAGATTCGTTCTTTGAATCTTCACCACAGAAAAGGCACAAAACACCACCAAGATAACATTCCAGAAAACCTCAGTGCACAAGCAAGCAGCACCAGACCCGGGGGCAGGATCAATAATCATTTCGCCATCAGGGACAAACATTCCAGGCGGTGGCCGAGACAAGACTTCAGGCTGAGAATGTTTAGTGGGAGCATCACCATAAACAGAGTAATCAAGAAGAGTAGCGATGCCATGAACAGAAAAAGTATCAGTAGTAAAAAGATCAGGATGAGAAAGAAGAGAACCATCGAGAGTGAAGTTGGAAATGGAATTATTAGTAACAAGAATTGACTTAGATGAAAGTAAAGTAGGAAGGCGAGTAGAGATATTGAATTGACGAAGATCATCAAAAGAGAGGCGTTGAAGAACAATGTGATAAGGGAAAATCAAAGGGTCGATGGTGATGGTGGCGGCGAGGGGAGATGGAGAGTCATCGGAGGGAATGAAAAGGGTGGCGGAGAGAGGGAGCGTTGTTGGGTCAGCAACGGAGAGAACGTTGGCCCAGCTGTTGAAATCTCCAGCTCCGATCAGTGCGTCAATTATGTTGTTGAGTTGTTGTTGTTGACGGTGTTGCTGCTGTGATGGTGGCGAAGGGGTGGCTGTTGTGGTGGCATTGGTGGCGGGAGGAGTTGAAAGAGGAGTGGTGGTGGGGGGAAGTGTGGGAGAGGGTGTGGTTGCAGCGGCGGCGGCGGTGATGAGGAGGAGAAAAAGAAGATATTGAGACATGATCAGAGAAGAAGGATTATTCTTGATTTCTTGATATGGGGTTTTCTTGATTTCTTGAAAATGGGATTTTCTTGATCTTTCTTTTTGGGTTTTTCGTTTCGGTTCTTATAGAGTTAACAGATTTTGTGTGCACGAGAGAGAGAGAGAGAGAAGAGTATAACAGATGCGTAACGAATTCTTCCCGCCAAAAACACTGAAGATGAAGAGAGGGTTATTTTTGTAATTAGGAGATTTTTTTTTTGTTTATTCTTTTTCAACTTTTTGTTTTCTTTAAAATATATACATAGATTCGGTCAAAAAAAAAATATATATATACATAGAGAGTTAAGGCTAAATTATATAATTTTTCTACACAGTTAATTTTTATCATTTTATTAAAAAATAATCACTCAAATTCAATCATCTAATAGGGGAAGTTTTAAGGCAAGTTTATTTTTTGTAAAATAAAAGGTTGTCAAAACTGACTTATCTTTAAAACGGTGTAAATAAAAGGTTACGATTTAAAATTCGTCCGGGATCTAATCATCCATAATTAAGAAAATAATATTATAAATTTAATTAAGTATAAAAAATATATAACATTTTAGTGTGTATGTGTATATATATATGTATAACATTTTACACAACCAAATGCAACGAAATAACATTATCAATATGCATATATAATGCTTAATACAATGATAAAAAATTAGTTTTTTATAAATAAAAACCAACATAATAATGAAATACTATTCATCATTATATTTTAAAAATATTAAGTCTAGAACACTTTCTATGCTTTGGCTAAATCAGTTGTTAAACTCTATCTACAAAAAGAGATATAATTAAAAGTATTGAAGAAAAATATGTTTAGAATTTAAATTTTAATTGTTAAAAAAAAAAAGAATTTTAATTTAAAAGTAAAATTAGAAATTATATGTAATGCAAAAAGGCTTGGGTGGCAAGCCTCCTGCCTAAGGAGGCACTGGTGGAGGCTTGAACTCCACCAGCCCCACTCCCCCAACTCAAAATAAATAAATAAATAAATATTAACCTAAACACAGTTTGCAAAGCTCAAAATATATAAATAAGAAATAAATCATATGAAATCTATGGAAAAAGCGAAAATTTTATGATATTTTGTGATAGAAAAAGATGGTTTGACACGTGAATGTTAATGTTTTTTTAGAATTTTTAAATACAGTTCAAAGAATTGGAACAAGTTGTAAATAAAAATAAAATAAAACAGCATTTTATCATATATATATATATATATATATCATTGTGCTTTTTTTTTTTAATTGGGAACATTTGGTATTAGAGCAATTTTGATCCTAATTTTCCTCGCACTTCTTAACTTGAATTAATCAACCATAACCCAATACCACAAAGTTTGCACCATGATAGTATTCGATAATACTCAGTCCTAAGATTTGAAGAAGATAGAGGAATCCATTAAGAATATGGTAAAAGGGATGCTATTGGAGAACAACAAGAATTAGGAAGAGAGCCTTAAGAAACAATATATGGTATGAACCTACATTTCCACCTAACTTATCTATAAGTTATGATTTTCAATATCTCACTCCAATCTTATTCAACAAGATTAAGTTTACAACAGTTTTAAGGCTCAATTCTAAACTTTACAATAATAGAGCTTTTCCTGGCTTAGTTCTAACCAAAAACCTAAATTCTCAACTGTTTTAATGGACAAAACTTCAACCAATTCCTCTAACTTAGGTTCCTCACTTTCTTTGCTATCCTAAGAAAGAGATGAAGAAGACCTAAAGCAAGAATACATAACTCGCACTCAAGAAATTTAATAAAATTTGAAATTACAATTAGAGCTTTGAATGCACAATGAATTCTAAGAAAAAATTTACTCAACCGACTTTTGAACTTCTTAAATGTAGATCCAAGTGATGTTTATATAGTTGGTGATGAAAATATTCTTATTGGAGTGCATTAACTTTGCCTTCAACCTCCCTCATATAATCCATTTAATGAAATTTTAGCTTTTTGCAGAGAAACGGGCACTCACGGTTGTGAGGGGCATGCTCATGATCATGAGCATTGAAAAACTAATCGTTGGAGTTCAGAAGTGTTTGTTAGAGCTAAGGCAGCCTCACGATTGCAAGTCTCTCCTCACAATTATGATCAAGCCCCTCATGATCATGAGGGTAGATTGTGAGGGGCATAGAGATTTTACTTGAAACTTGGTTTCTTTAGGGTCTTGCTCATGAGTGCTCCTCACGGTCGTGAGATCCACTCGTGAGAGACAATTCGAGTCTTGAAACTTCAAGTTCTTGATCTTCAAAAAGTCCTCTTTTGATTCATGATTCTTGGTGTGACTTTAAAGGACATAAATGTGATCTCAATGGCTTTGAATAAGCTTTATATTACCTTAATTGAATCATGATCTTCGAGCTTGAGTTTGAGGTACTTTGAGTTGAACTTTTTAAGAGTCTTCAAGACTTAATAACTTCAAATATATCTAATAAGCACACTTAGAAGCAATCATTAGTAACTTCATATCATTTATTAAAGTCAAAACTAGAGCTTAATTACATAAATAATCAACATGACCTTTGTCACAACTGTATAAACACCTACTTCTTCTTCCAATACAGGGTCACAACAACATAACCCAGTTGCCAACACAACCATGACACCCCACTATAACTTATTTATTTGTAATTACAAGAAATACTAATGGTAACAACTATAAAATAGTAGTTAGGTACATAAAAATTGAATTTTCAAAATCCGATGGAGATGATGTTAAAGGTTGGTTGTTCAAGTGTGATAGGTTTTTCTAAGTGGACATTACCCCTATGGACTTTAAGTCAAGTTAGCTTCTATACATATAGAGGGAAGAGCATTATAATGGTATTAATGTTATATTAAGGGAAGGGGTGTGGAGACTGATCCTCTTTAGAATGAGTATGTAAAAGCCCTCAAATGCAGATTTAGAGTGCAGACATATGAGGATCCAATGGCTAATTTAAAAAGCCTAGTACAAAGTCCCTTTAGAGGAATTTGATGTTCTCTCCCACAATGTCATTTTGAGTGAGGAATATTCTTTTAGTAGTTTTCTCAGTGGACCTAAGGACGAATTGCAAATCCTAATTAGAGTGCTAAACCCTTTTATAATACAACAAGCATGTGCTCTGGCTAGGATGCAAGACTCCTATCTTCAAGCCACTAAGAATTACAAACCCTATTCTCAGAAACCTCCCTTTATACTACCCCAAAATTACCCCCAAATAACAATACCATCACATCAAAACCCACCCAAAGCAACCCTACCTTACCTTATAAACCATGAAATACCAACACTATTAAAACATTCAACTCTAGAACCAGAAGCCTAATAGAGGAGGAACTAAATGAAAAATGGGCTAAGAATTTATATTTTTAGTGTGATGAGAAATACATGCCAAGCCATTATTGTAGAGAAAAATAGTTGCACATGATAGTAATAAAAGAGATACCAGAAGATGAGGATAATGATGGGCAGTTATCATTGGAAGAAAGAGACAATCAAGAATTATTTAAAGATTTCATTACATGCTATGGAGGGTGTGCACTCTGAAACTTATTAGACTATGAGAGTCAAAGGCACTTTCAAGAAAAGAAAATTTCATATGCTAATAGACTTGGGCAGTACTTATAATTTCTTAGATTTGACAGTTGTTAGAGAATTGGGGTGCCAACTGGTAGGAATTGATCCAATCAAAGTTACAATTGCCAATGGCCAAAAAGTTAGCTGTAAGCTCTTATGTAAATAGTTTACTTAGAAGGTACAACACATTGAGCTTACCACCTCCTTCTTAGTCATGCCCTTAGGAAGTTATAAGATGGTCTTGGGAATTCAATAGCTCTCATCACTAGGAAACATCATGTGCAATTTTAAAGAGTTGATAATGGAGTTTGTTCTCAATAGACTAAGTTATAATGTCACATCCGTACCCTAATTATAGGTACATTTGCATTCATTTGCATTGCATTTACATATATGTTGATAGAATTAAGCTTGAGCTAATATTCATAGTTAGGTTAGAGTATCGAATTAAGCTATGATTTGTACCCGATTA
>CATIWK010220589.1:0-19117 GCA_949634005.1 Mallotus japonicus
GAAAAAAAAAACCGGGAAACAAACAATGAGCCGAATTAGTACAAAATAAAGGAACATCAATGCGCTCTAGAATTGCACAAAAATACAGAAATGCTATGCAACCATATCCTTAAAAAAAATTTTCATTCCAATATAATCTAAAAAGAGATAACCATACCAAGTAATTCAAATAAAGGGGCACCAAGAAAAATCCATCCCTCTCTCAGATTATGCTAAGAGCAATTGTCATCTAATTTTTGACAGAAAATAAAAAACAAGATATATATATATAATCAAACAAAACTAAAGACAGAAAATAATTAAACATACATAGTGTTTAGAAAGTCTAAAAATGCAAGAATTTTAATTTCAGTAGTTTCTAGTTAGTCAATTCTCAAGTTTGGAACCTCATAGATGCTAGAAATAATTTCTTTTGACTTGTAAAAACAATACATTTTGGAAGAAAGGCAACAATGATGCGACGTCATAACATTTAACATTTATTACAAACAATGCGATAAGGAATTATCCTACATAGTATAATAGCATTGAAAAATGTAAACAAAATTAATAAAACACAAGTAACAGCAAAGTACCCTGCGCCTGATAAAACGCTGTGGTGGCTCACGGTTCCTACGATCTGTGCGAGAGCGGACTCTCACAACTCGAGAATGAATTGCACACGAAACACAGTACTGCATCTTCACATACAGCTTCGGGAGCACATATCCTTTTTAACGAAAAAAAAAAAAATCATTCAAATCAGACCACATACCTACAATCATTTACACAAAAAAATTTTTTAAAAAAAAAAAAAGGATAAATTACCATCATAAACACAAGAATCCTGAACATCCCTAACTGCAGCTTGTTCAACAATGTTCCTCACAAGAAACCTCTTAATCGCTTTATCCTATTAAAATTTTTTCACGTTTTCACCAAAATAATCACAAATCAGAAATTTCAAACCAACAACAACTGAGAGCGGTAGACTTACCTTGGGGCAGCATTTACCGCAGTTGGAGCAGCGAATGAACTTCACATGGCCACGGCCGTGCTTGTTGCGTCCGCCATTTCTGCGCTTGAATGTCTGCAACAATCAAAACAAAAATAAAATTGTCAAAATATGAAGATTTTGTTTCTGTGAGAGATTGAGATTGACGCCGCCCGCGATTTAACTCACCATGTTGTGATTTTTTCCCGGCGACGGAAGACGTAATGGCGCAGTTGGTAGTGCGAAGAGAGTATCTGTTTCTGAAACCCTAAATTGAAACTAATATGAAGAACTAGGGTAAAGAATTGATCTAGCGGCTGTAGTTAGGTTAGAAAAATGAAGGGTTAGGATTTTATGACATTTTAGGTTTCATTTTGATCTGATTGTGAGGGGTTATTTACACTGATAGTACCCAAATTTTTAACCACATACCATTAAAGTACCTAATCTTTAAAACGCAGGGTTCTTTACAAAAATGCCCAAAAAAGGGAGGTCATTTACATCAAATACCCTCTTTTATCAATAAATTACATGCGTGTCCTTTTTTTAATTTCTGTTTTTTCCCATTAAAATACCTAATCTTTAAAACGCAAGGTTTACAAAAATACCCAAAAAAGGGAGGTCATTTACATCAAATACCCTCTTTTATCAATAAATTACACGTGTGTCCTTTTTTTAATTTCTGTTTTTTCCGTGCCTTTTTCTCCATATTACATCAAATATCCCATCTTCTTTGTCCTTTTCTTTTATCGGTCTTCTATTTCTCTATGCTTTCATCCTATTTGGAGAGAACGGTGAATCCATCTACCACTAAAAAAGGTCTATTTGACAACTGGAATAAAATCATTTGACAACTGGAACAAAATCAAACTTTTCAAGTAAAAATTCAACAAGCTTTTATGCGTGAGCTCGCTTAGCTTATTCACTGTATCACACTGATGATCATCTACATATCTTATAACATGACATATAGTAGTTTTATTATCTTTTGCACCAAAAATAAACCATGGACATTTAGGCTTCTTACATCTGGACCTAATGTACACATGTGTGTTCTTGGTGTACATAAATTCTTCATCAACAGCTACATACTCTTCTTCCTCTAAGTTTTTCTCAATCTCATTCAAATTAGCTTAACCAACTTCATCTATCTCTATCTTGTGAAGCAAATCTTTAAATTTTCAACTATCTTTAACACTGACATTCGCTACTGCCTCGTCTAACTCATTTATATCTACATCAACATTAGACTTACACCTATACCCACTTCTACCTTTCCCATAATTTGCCTCACAAGTTTATGTGTCCATTCTAGAACTACTTACACCTTATGTAATGCTGTCATTCATAATATACATATCACATTCTTCTCTCTCTTGTAAAATATCCAACAGTTCATAAGTTGTAGCATCATCATAAATCTCCACCAAATTACCTTTACTTTTATTCCTTAAGTACAACTTAAATGGCTCCTTTTATTTTAGTTCAGCTTTAACATGCTCAAGCAAGCATCAATACCCTAGCCTATCTGTGTCTACAAGTTAATTGTAGACACCCGGTTCGGTCGGCCCGCGATAGGGGACGGACTGTGGATATTCGGTTTAGCCGGCCCGCAACAAAATCCAATGATGAGAATGAGAATTGAATGCGAGAAAGAAGCCTGAAACTCCTTGAAAGTGAACTTAGGAAGCCAAGCCCGTTCAGACCCAAAACAAGCACTTGAGCCCATAGGCCCATTGCGGGCCCAAGCCAAGGAGGCGTTGCCTCTTGGTAAAAAGGCGATTGCCTCCTTGCCAAGTGACGATCGCCTCCTCAATGAGGCGATCGCCACTTCGGCGGCCACTTGCATGCTGCATTAAATGCAGCATGTAAATAGCAGAAATGGTGGGCCCACACCTCACCCTTTGTTCCAACACGCAAAATTCCAGTTTTTGAGAGGAAAAGGAGTGGATTAGAAGGGACTTAGGGAAAAGAAAAAGGTTAGGGGTGATGGGAGAGGTTAGGTGTGATTTTGGGAGCTTAAAAAGCAAGAGAAGAGAGAAGAAAAGGGGATAGTGACCTTTAGCAAAAAAAAAGAGGAGGATTAAGAAAAAGAAGAATAGAGGGAGAGAGCTCTGAAAAAGAAAAGGGAAACGTTTTTAGAAGGAGAAGGAGAAAAAAAAGCTTAGAGAGTTCATTTCTTGAGGAGGAAGAAGGCTCTTTCTTGTATGTGAGTAGAGATCAAGCTCACCATTCCATCTCTTAGGGGAAATTACTTTGGAAAAGCCTCTATTTCAGTAACCACTCTTACTTGCTCTTCACATATTAAAGTTTCAAGTTTGTTTGTTCATTTCTTTAGTTTTTGTTGATTTATGATTTAAATGTAGATACTTTGAGAAATGCCATGATGTTGATGTGATATGCTGAAGTTTTAGGGTAGTTCTGAGTCCTAGACTTATGCATGTGTAGTTTGCTTAAAGTAGAAGTAGAATTTGTGTACTTGAAGGCCCAGTCTGCCTGTTGAGGGAGCGACAGCCTCCTTAAAGGGGTAGTCACCTCTTGTTTAGCAGGCGATCGCCACTTGACTAGAAGGCCAAGTGGTGATCGCCACTTCAACAGGGCGAACGATGCCCTGTTGCCCCCTTCTGCATAGCTTTTATATGCTTTTCATTTATGATTTATGTTGTTATGTTGTTATCCTATGCATAGTTACATAGCTTTGCATTATTCTAGTGAAAGTACCATGTTTGCTCGTACATTTATCTATATTTGAATCATGATTAGTGTTTTATTGGATTTGAGCTAATCAACCAAATTCCCGACTTGTGGGAAAGGGTGACCATTTGTCTCGTAGGAATTCTTAAGAGTGGTTTTAAACCACTAAGTGTATATTTATATTAAGTAGTTTTTGAGAGGTTTTGAAGGCGGTTTATTTCCCGTATATTTCTGGTTTATTTTCTGTATATTATCCGTATATAATTGTTTATTTTCAGTTTATTTGTTGCTTATTTGAAGCAAAGTTGTTGTAATCCCTAATCCTCCTCCCCATGTATTTGGAATGTATGGTTGTAAACTTTGATTTTTGATGATTGTTAAGACTTGAATGCATGAAATAAGGACTACTATACAAACTTGAACTTAAATGTAAAACTTGATCCATTGTTTGAAGGCAACCAAATATTTGCATGTTAATAAAGAAATAATCGAATAATTAAGGGTAATAAATCATGAACATAAACGGAGGTCGATCGCAAGGTCAGGTGGACATTCAAACGTCCATACCCAATTTCCGAACCCGTTCTCTGATGACGGCTTCTGGGAACCTCCGTGGAATCCAATTTTCGTACAAGTGTATCCCGGCTTTTATCTGGGTGGCGACTCCATCTCCAACTAGGCTTTGACCTATCTCGTATTTCCTAGTGGGCCTTGAGCCCACACAGTGCCGTGGTTGCTAACACTTGGGTGCGCGCTAAACCCCACCGCCTACAGTGGCGACTCCACTGGGGATAGAGAAACTGATTCCAATGTTCATGATTTATCATCTTTGATTATTCCTTGATTTCTTTTGCATTCCTGTTGCATTCACTACACGTCTTGTACACAATGAGCACTTTAGTCCTTGTTAAGCCGGTAATAGTCCATACTTCTCTACCTGTGTTTCACTTAAACCTGGTGGTGGAATATCGCCTATTACCACTCACGACACGTACTATCTGCGTTACTTAGACCCTTGAGTGGGGAGACGTATATGGATGTATATCGACGTGGGAGCCAAAGCCTTATTACCCGAGACTCAAGCTCATATAGTGACTTAGCAATTTTCATTAGGAATGTTCCCGAATGCATGTGTTTTATGCTTTTTGATGAATTCTCAAAATAAAACTTAAGCCTGTTTGCAAACAAACCTTGTCAAAATGGGCCTTTTATGCCTGTTCCTGACCCATTTGTAGTGGACATTGCCAAAACGGGCCTCTCATGCCCATTCTTGGCCCATTGTAAATAGAGCTTGACAAGGTGGGCTTTGATCTCACTCTTGGCCTGTTAAGGATGGACTTGGGTTTTATTTAGAGAATTCATCACTTGTTTGATCCATTTTGAGAGTTTCTTGCATATGTCGGTTGTATTATCCCCTGTTGATAATTAAAACCCGAGCCAATAATCCTAAGATAAGCAACTCGCCAGTGAACTCGTGTGAGGGAGGAATAAGGTTGGAGATCATTCATTTTGAAGTTTTGTGTTTTGCTTTCTGTTATTTTCAAATTAGATGTTTTTTGTTTCTTTTTGCTTTGAGTAGTTGGACCAGCCTGTATATCATGCATACAAGTCATGCATAGTTCTGACTTGTGGTCTTGCAGCTATAGATCCTTCAAGCTCATCTGTCTGGACTCATTCTAGTTTTGGTCACCTGGTTAAAAGCTCAGAAACAGTAATGGCGGGCAGCTTTGATCCTGAGGCTTTTAAAGCACAGTTGAAAGACGAGGTGATTGCACAGTTAAAAGAAGAGATGGCTGCTGAAAACCTGTCTATGATGAGAGAGATGACTAAGTTAATCAAAGAAAACCAACTAACACAACCAACTGCTCCGATTGATCTGGATACTGAAATCCCGATGAGAGCAAGAGAGGAGGATGATGTTACAGTTTTAGCTGACCCAGTAAGTCGGAGGAATATGGGAAAAACAGAGGAAAGAGAACAATTTGATTGGGCTAAGGACCTGACCAAGGTCGTGACCCAGATGCAAGTAATGATGAAGGAAAAGGGCATGGCCACTCCGATGGACTATATCAGTCTGACCTTGAGTGAGGAGGATGATCCCCTGCCTCAGAAGTTCAAATTTCCAAACATGAAGAAATTTTCAGGAGCTGATGATCCACATCTGCACTTAAAATAATATGCAACATACATGAAAGCCACTGGCTTATCCAACATACAGATCGTTAAGCAGTTTCCTATGTCACCGGAAGGTGCACCGATCCGATGGTATTATGCTCTGGATTCGCATGTCCAATCGAATTGGAACGAGTTATGTGTTGCATTTATGAAGCAATATGGCCTAAATGTTTAGTTGGAAGTATCTTTGAGAGATCTGCAGAACACAAGGCAGAGGTACAATGAGTCTTTCACTGATTACCTAACTCGCTGGAGGGAGAAGTTAGGTCAAATGAGACATAGACTTGCTGAGGCAGACCAGTTGGTAATAGCTATGGAAGGATGTGTTCAGACACTGTCTAAAAAGCTAGGGGATCTGGGAATCCGCAACTTCGAAGAGCTATACAGATTTGGGGTTCAGAAGGAATCAGACTTAGCTCAAGAGAGAAGATTATTCTGGGGAAGAACTGGGGGCAAAGAAGGGGCCGGTTCAAGCAGCAATGTGCAGATATATGCTATTAGGCCACAACCAAGTAGTGGTGTGCAAATTAAAGCTGTAAGGCAGCCCCGGAGGTTCTCAAATTTGGGGTGACCTCTTTCTAAGGTTCTTGAGAAGTTGATTGAAAAGAACCTGCTGCGGCCTTTACCCTCACAACAACCTGCACCGAATGCCAACCCGAAACTATTTTGCAAATTCCACCAGACTTTTGGGCACGAAACTACAATTGTGCCTGGTTGAGGCACGAGATCCAAGACCTAATCGATGCTGGAAAGATTACTGACCCAGAAAGCCGAAAGCCAAATATCCAAAATAATCCATTGCCAAATTACCAAACTGCCCTACCTCCAAATGCACCCATCCTTATGATTTGCACCAGTTTGACGGAGGAACAGGTGCTTAATTCTTTTGTTAACACCACTCCTGAAACACCAAAACCCAAACCCGAAAACCTCAGCCAGGGAGAGCAACCTATAGGGCTTCCAGTATATGTTCTAGACATTTGGAGCTCTGACGATGAGAGTGAGGGGCGGGTTGATCTGTGGGAAGACAAAGAGAACGAGGTAAGTCAGCCGGTAGGGAAAGTTGAAGAAAAAGCAGAAGAAAATGAACCTGTCAAACCAGAGCAAGAAGATGCGGAAAAGCTCATAAGGAAAGGCGAAGAAAGAAGAGATAATTGCTAGTGTCTAGGAGCTGCTTATGCATTCCAAGGACCACAAGGAAGCATTAGTCCTAGCTCTAGACCAGAGGAAGATCTCCATGGGGTGTACACCTGAACAGATGGTCGGCTCATTAACAGAAACTCGCCAAGGAACCATTATGTTTTCCGATGATGATTTACCTTTAGAAGGAAGGGACCACGACAAGGCGTTATTCATCAAAGCTGAGGTGAAGGGGAAGATGACCTGCTGTGTGATGGTAGATAATGGGTCAACCATCAACATGTGTCCATTGAAGATCTTACCAAAGTTGAGGTTGGTTGTGGCGGACTTGAAGCCTTCTGAGGTGGTTATAAAGGCTTATGATGACACAAGAAGGCCTGTAGAAGGGACCTTCAGGGCATTGGTCAAGACAGGGCCTATTGAAGCTTGGGTTGATCTGCATGTGATCAATATTCTTGTGACCTTTGCTATTCTACTCAGGAGGCCCTGGTTCTATCCTCTAGGTGGTGTGCCATCCAATGTTCACCAGAAAATCAAGTTTCCGCATGAGGATAAAGTTGTCACTATATCAGCGAAAATGGAGGCTGCTATAGCTGCATTGAAGTTGGCACCCAAAGAAATTCCTATAAGTCCCAGCTTTGAAGTCTGTGTGATTTATAACGAGGCTGAGATGAGCGAAAAGGTCATTGGTATGATGCGGAACATGGATTTCTTTCCTGGTTTGGGACTGGGGAAGAATCAACAGGGTGTGCCAAGGCACGTGGAGCATGAAACGCTGATCTTGCAGCACGGAATAGGGTACGAGGGAGGTGATGGCCCTGAGCAAGAACTTGACATTTAGGACCAACTCGAGGAGGAGGAAATCGAGTATGAGAGAAAGGCCCTTATCCTTACAGCGGGACTCCCAAACCTATTAATGGCTAGGGAAGTGATCCCGGGGTTTGAGATCTTCACTGAGTACGTAAATGGAGCACAAAAGGCTGACACCGCGAACACCCCCTTGGAAGAACTGATAGTGGCTGAAGAGGACATTGCTACTCCGAAAGCTAAAGACACTAATGGTCTGGACAAGGAGATAGATCTCGAGACCTATGTTCTAAATTCCATTATAGATCTTTTTTATGATGATGATTTTGATGTGTCTTTAGCTTCTTTGTTTGAAACTAATGACTTGTTTTTCTCAAAAATGAATGCAATGAAGTCCAACTTTGCTTATTTATGCGATGTGTTTCCTAACGGTTATTCTGTTTGTGATAATCATTTCATGCATGTGTTTCATATTAATTCCACACAAACTAAATCATTTAATTTGGGCACAAATGATAACCCTAAAAATATATTGCTTGCTTTTAATTTAACTTATGATGAGATGGAAAAAATGAAAGAAACTTTAAGAAGAAGACAGGAAGTATTTGCTTAGGGCTACAAGGATATGCCGGACATTGACAGGGAGATCGCAGAGCATAGAATCCCTACGTATCCTCATATATCACCGATAAAACAGAAGAAAAGAAGGCTAAGACCTAAATGGGCTCTTCTAGTCAAAGAAGAAGTAGAGAAGCAGCTGAAAGTAAAGTTCTTGAAAGTAGTAGAGGACACTCACTGGTTGGTGAACATAGTCCCGATCCCCAAGAAAGACGGAAGGGTCAGAATGTGCGTGGATTATAAAGACTTGAACAAAGCCTGTTCGAAAGATGACTTTCCACTACCACACATCGACACCCTTATCGATAGTGCAACTTCCAGTGCAATGTACTCCTTCATGGATGATTTTTTGGGATACAACCAGATCATGATGGTGGTGATTGATAAACTGAAGACATCATTCACTACTGAGTAGGGCATCTACTGTTACACAGTCATGCCATTTGGGCTGAAGAATGCAGGGGCTACTTATCAGAGGATGGCTACCACCTTGTTGCACGACATGATCCATAAAGAGATAGAAGTATATGTCGATGACATGATGGTAAAGTTTGTAACTAGAGAAGGTCATTTCGAAGCTCTAGACAAGTTTCTAGCAAGGGCTGAGAAGTACAATCTCATATTAAACCCAAATAAGTGTATTTTCGGGGTAACATCTGGGAAATTGTTGGGCCACATCGTTAGCCAGAAATGGATAGAAATTGATCCAGATAAAGTAAAAGTAATCTGTGAAATGCATGCGCCCAAGACAGAGAAGGAGGCCAGGGGATTCATTGGGCGACTTCAGTACATCAGTAGGTTCATAGCCAAATTGACTGCTATTTGCAAGCCGATCTTCAAGCTTCTGAGGAAGAATCAGCCAGTAATCTGGGACGACAAGTGTCAACAGGCTTTTGAAGCTTTAAGGATTATCTGATAAACCCACCGATCTTGCAACCGCCAAGACCCGGGAAACCTTTGATCCTCTACATGGCAATTGAGAAGGATGCGATTGGGGCTATGTTAGCACAGGAAAGCAAAGGGAAAGTTGAAAACTCTGTGTACTATTTGAGTAAAAAGCTACTGCAGTATGAGGCCAACTATTGTTTGGTGGAGAAAACGTGTTTAGCTGTAATCTGGGCGACTAAGAAGCTCCGTCACTACTTTCAATCTTACAGCGTGCAAGCAGTTTCTAAACATGACCCCCTGAGGTATCTTTAGCAAACACCTTCGCTTACGGGAAAGCTAGCCAGGTGGTTGGTTCTGCTCACTGAGTTCAACATAGATTATGTGGCGAAGAAGCTGGTAAAAGGGAGAGCAGTAGCGGATTTTCTAGCGCAGAACCTGATAACTGACGAACAAGAATGAGAATTAGAGTTTCTTGATGAACATTTAGCGGCGATAGAAGTGCAAGGATGGAAAATGTACTTTGACGGAGCAGTCAACAGTCGAGGAGCGGGTATAGGTTTAATCCTAGTCACGCCAGAAGGAGAAATGATCCCAATGGCGAAGAGGCTCGAATTCAACATAACAAACAACCAAGCTGAATATGAGGCCTGCATCTTCGGTTTGAAAGCATTATGCAGTGCAGGGGCAGAAGATGTCACTGTATACGAAGATTCTATGCTGGTTGTGAAGCAAGCCTCTGAAGAGTGGGAAGTGAAAGAAGACAGACTACGCTCGTATTGGGATTATTTGGCTACTGTTTCTCTGTCCTTTAGTCAGTGCAAGTTTGTCCACCTGCCAAGAGAAGAGAACCAGATAACAGACGCCCTAGCTACTCTAGCATCTATGTGGGAGAGTGGAAAGCAGCCAGAGGTCAAACCTTTGATCCTGATAAGATCTCGAAGCCCTTGTTATAAGGAAATAAGGGTCATGCCACTGGATGCTACTGAGAGGCCTTGGTTCTACAATCTGCAGTAATATTTAAAAACGGGACAGTTCCCTGAGGATGCGAAAAAGAAAGAAAGGATATCTCTAAAGATGATGTCATGATAGTTCATTAGCTACAACGAAATGTTGTATAAGAGAATGCCAACTGGTGTCCACTTGAGATGTCTCGATAAAGTTGAAGCTCGGGAACTTATGGAGGTAGTGCACGGAGGAGTATATGGGCCACATATGAATGGGACGGTATTGGCAAAGAAGATAACTCGTCGAGAGTACTTCTGGCTGACCATGGAGATAGACTATGTCAAGTTTGTGAAGAAATGTCATAACTGTTAAGCTTATGGCGACGTCAGTCATTTACCATCTATGGAGCTGCAGGGAATGACTTCTCTGTGGCCATTTGCAGTCTGGGGAATCGATATTATCAGGGAAATAAGACCAAAGGCATCGAACGATCATCGATACATTGTTGTAGCCATCGATTATTTCTCCAAATGGGTTGAAGCCGAGTCCTACGCTATGGTTGGCTCGAAACAGATGGCAAGGTTTATTGAAAAGAATATAATTTGCCGATATGGATTGCCTCATCATGTCGTCACCAACAACGGCGTCCAATTTCGAGCTGAAACCGCTGCTTTGCTACAAGAGTACAAAATTGAGCATCATAGATCGTCTCCCTATAGACCACAAGCGAATGGGGCAGTAGAGGCTGCAAACAAGAATTAGAAGAAGATATTATCCAAAACGCTTGAGAATTACAAGGACTGGGAAGATTATCTACAGTTTGCACTGTGGGGATACAAGACTATTGCTAGAACATCGACAGGGGTCACTCCATATTCCTTAGTATACGGATGTGAAGCTGCATTGCCGATAGAGGTTGAGATTCAGTCATTAAGGGTTCTTTTGGAATCTAAGATCCCCGAATATCAGTGGGTGGAGAGCCGCTTAGCACAGGTTGCTTTGCTAGACGAGAAAATGATGAAGGCTATGTATCATACACAGCTGTATCAGAAGAGGATAACTCGAGCCTATAATAAGAAAATCAAGCCGGGGAAGATCAAAGAAGGTGATTTAGTATTGAAACTCACAAAGCCGATCATGACCGTCCCGCGAGGAAAGTTTAAGCCTAATTGGGAAGGTCCGTATTTGGTGAAGAAGTTATTCTCCAAAGGCACTGCCATCATATCTGATCTGGACGGGAATGAATTCAGAGAGCCCATTAACCTCGACAAGCTGAAGAAGTACTTCCTATGAGAGTCTCGCTAGAGAGAAAACCTCGCAAATGAGGCTGTCTAGGCAAAAGCTAGAGACAAAAAAAGAGGAAAAAAGCAAAAAAAAAAAAAAAGAGTCCTGCTGGATTGAAAACCTTGAAAAGGTGGTCCAGGCAAAAGTTAAGGATATGTAAAAGGAGAGAGAGAGAGCAAAAAATGGTTAGTTGGAAAACTTGCAAGGGCAAACCGACTAACGACATGAGATATGTCAGAAGCAAAATGTATAAGCATATTGTGCTTAAATTAAATGAAACAGATTGTTCTAATTATTGTTAAACATTACGTTAAGTGTTTACTACAAACTGTTTAGCGTTAAAAGGAAACTCTATTACACAAACGAGAAAAGATGACTTAGTTCATAATCTAATTCTGTCTTCTTTTCTTCTGATGAACATTCTGAGCACTCGATGCTTGCAATTCTCGCGTTCTTTTGCTTTTAACAAACTCATCTTTTTCTATCTCTTGTAACTGAATCCACGCCTTATACTGATCATCAGTGGATGGATCTCCGTTGCAGTTTATGCTCCTCTGGATAGCTCTTCGAGGCCAGGTAGCAACCAAGTTGTCCAGGAAGTTTTGAGAGAGGGGTCCTGGTTTGAATTCATGAACAAGCTTTGGAATAAGTTGCTTTTGCCCGTACTGTCGACAGAGGCGAGCAGGAATGTAAAATGTGGCTAAATGAAGTTGTCCAGGAAGTTCTGAGAGAGGGGTCCTGGTTTGAATTCATGAACAAGCTCTAGAATGAGTTGCTTTTGCCCGTACTATCGACAGAGGTGAGCAGGATTGTAAAATATGGCTAAATGAAGGCCAGCGACAGGAACACAGTAAGTGTAAGAACAAAGAGTTACGTGTTGTAATCTCCACCACGGGTACATCCACAGGATCAAGGTGTCAGGGAAGGTTGATAGCCAACCTTGGAATAGGGTGTAGTCTTCTAGTTCTGCAATGTTTGGCTCTATAACGCGCAATGTTTTGCGGAGGATCTAGCAATCGTAGTTTCTCATGAAGCCATATCTGCAAGGTTGATAAACAGGCAAATTAAGGATGACAGAATAATAGAATGTGGGGCCAAAAGAAGAACACTAACCTCCAATAGCATTGAACTTCCAGAGAATCGCCTTGTTAAGGGAAAGTTGTCTATCCCGATGAGTGTTTCAGTTAGAATGAGAGGGAACGGGTCGAGTCCTGCTTCCACTTGGCCCAAGATGTGTAGGATTTTGGAATCACAATTCCCCAAGAGCAAAATGAGCAAGAATTGAGCGTACAGGCAAAGGGCCATCATTCGAGGCCAGCAAGCTTCTGTTTTATCCATGTTTGAGACGATCTCAATGAAGGATTCTAACTCAATCTTAGAGCCGAGAATGCAATAAGCTAAAGACTGAGGTGAAAGATCAAGCATCTAGGCCATCTGATACTGAACAAAGTATGGATCAGGAATTCCAAGGTTAGGGGTTGCAAATTGAGAGACAGAATCCATGATACTACCTAGTAGAGCTTTGAATTCTTCCAGCATGGGGTATAGTTCTGCAATACTAAACCGAAAAACATATTTTTCAGGATCCTATAATTGAACCATAGCATGAAGGAAGGGGAAGTTAATTCTTCTAGCATGTAGCGATCTAAAGGTTGATAAGTGAAACGACTCCAATCTGGCCCATAATTCTCCATCCAGCTTTTTCAGGATTGACTGTAGTCGTTTGAGGTTTCTCTCGGTCATTTTTAGGGGTTATGGAAATTTTGGAGAGAGAAAATGAAGTTGTGGGACGAAGAGAAGAGGAATGGAGGATGAATTGCAAAGTTAGGGATTTAAAGAGGCCTGTAGAAGGGCAAGGAGGCGATCGCCTCCTTGAAAGGACTATCGCCCCTTGACCAAGAGGCGATCGCCTCTCCACCAGAAATCCAAGAGGCGATCACCTCTTTAACAGGACGACGAAAGGAAATTTCATGAGAAAACGACATGGCTTTGGCTGTAAGACATGCAATCCAGCTATTTTAGAAGAGCATACACAGAGACATTTGAATTACTGCTAATTTCATGAATTTAAGGTGAAAATTGTACAAAATGTCCAATTAAAGTAAACAGAAATGAATGAAACGAAAATACTGTAAGTGCAAAAATTCTGAAATCAATTCACAGTATCTGAGACCTATCAGAAACAAGCCCTAATCTATCTCAAGCATCCAGCCATGTGCCCTCAGGATCATCTCCGCTGCTCATGTCCTCATCTTCTTCATCATCATCGAGCTGGAGCGCCTGTATCTGACGATCCAGGGTCACAATCCTCTCACAGTGCATCGCGTCCTGATCCAGTACGTGAGCAGGTTAAAGGTTAGTAAATCATATGTGCATGCATACATATAAACATAGGAAGATCGTTTACCCTCCATCGCTGAGTGACCTCCAGCATATAGTCCCGCTAAGCCTCGATCAAGCGGTACATGTATTAAGCCTGAGCTAAAGGAATCTACAGGTGCAAATGAAATGTCAGTAGTAACAAACAGGTTGAGAATGATGCAGAATACGAGATAGGGCTAAACTTACATGAGTGGCTCCCTCAAGGACGCAAGTGGGCCTCAAACTATCATCCAAGGTCAGGAACTAATGAGACAACTCCCCCGGAGGAACTCAGCAACGAACCAGGGGGTCTGGAGTGTAAACTAGACTGCTACCAACCACTAGAGGGCTGGGGGCATCAGGTAGTCCCATCCGCTCAGCTGCGGCCGAAGTGCCCTCCGCACTAGCATCAAAGTGAAACCTCTGAGGCTCTCTCTCTCAGACCTCCGGCCTGGCTCGCAGGGCAGGTGCGCGAGCTGCAGCCTAGAAATGTGAAATCATGTCAGTATGTGATAATCTCGAGAGCAAAGAGTGGTATCAAGAAGGTACCTGAGAAGGAGAAGCGTTAGACAAGGGAACCGCCTATAGGATCTGAGTCTGGACGAAGTCCCTATACCCGCTCTTATGCCAGATGGTGCGATCTACAGCAAGTACTCCGGTAAAGGCCCGATCGAGATCCTTACCCTCTAGCTCTTGAGTCCAGAACATACTCCTCGGAGGAGGTCTAAGGACGCGTCTCGCCCTAATGCCGTGATGCCAGTTCAGGACCCGCTCGCTAAGGTACCAGACTCGGTAGCCTGGCCCACGAAGCAGAACTCTCCTCAGGGACAGAGGCCTAGATCGAGTCATCTCTGCAATCCACCCGTCTGTAGGTCCCCATAAATCATTCTTGATATGCGAAAGAAAGAGATCGACAAGTAAGTGAGTTGTATTCACAAGCTTACTAACACTATTATAAATGTTATAGGTACAACATCCTGTGTCAGCGAGTTCAGTGCAGCCGATGAATATGTACTCGAGTTAGGTGCTTCTTCAATGCTCGGCTAGCACCCCACCTGCTCAAAGCTGGGAAGTCACCTCCCACCGTCATCACGCCAACGACCAGCTCTAGCTCCAAGGCCCAGACCTGTCAAGGAAGCATTATCAGTTAGTATCAGAAAACAGTTATCTAAATGGATCAAGGGGAGAGTACATGGAATTTACCAAAACTGCATGCCAGAAGCCGCAGAATCTCTTAGCTCCACAGATGAGCTCATCCATGCTCCTATAAAGGTAGGCCAGAGCACAGCCACCCCAGTCGAAAGAAGAGACTTGATCTAAGTCCCAGAGAGGCATGATGAACATCAGATCCAGCGAGCTAGTAGTGTCAGCAAAAAGGGTGGTGCCACAAAGACAGAGTAGGAACGCTCACACCAGCTGATCTATCTGCATCGGGGAAGTCATCTCTGTAGTCCTCTCCCGTGTATAGAAAGCCCGGATCGAGTCATGCTTGATAGTATGTGTCCCCTTCATCTTCGGGACCATCCCTAAGAGGTGCTCGATGTAGGCCAGCTTCTCAGGAGACATCTGATAGAGGCTCGTGTCAAAGGGGATGGGGTCTTCTGCACAAGTGATCCCTGTGATTGCAGCAAATGAAACAGGATCCAGAGTAAGCTCCCCGAATGAAAGATGGAAGGTGTGAGTGGTGTCCAACCATCTCTCCATCACAGCATGCAAAGGCTGGTAGTCTGTCTTCCCCTGCTCCTCTGCAAGAGAAAGGACGAAGTCCTCAAAATCAGTCTCCTGAATTCGGTCTCGCTGATCATTAGTCAACTCGTTATAGAAAGCCCGGGCTCCATGAAAGTTCCCGGCACCTTTGAGTAAAGTCGCATCAGTTTGTAAGAAATACAGGGAAGTTGGATTAAATACATTATAGTTAGAGCATGCTTGAAATGTATGAAAAGATGAAAACCAGAAAATTGGCCTCTCTGCTTGAGAGGCGACCGCCTCTTGGCCAAGAGACGATCGCCTCATGCCAAGAGGCGATCGCCTCCTGGCCAAGGGGCGACGCCCTTAGATGCAAGGCGATGATTGTCCCTTGCAAGGAGACTAGGCGCAAAGAACGCCAATTTTTGCTTTTTTCACCAAATCTCGCAACGACATATACAATCAAGCATTTTTCTAATCCTAAATGATTAAGGGACCTATACTAATCATTTACTCGATGTATTTTGTAGGAAAAATAAAGAAAAGATTAGGGTACTAACCTCTCCTAATGCCGAGTAACAAATGTAGGACCCTAGATTAGCGAGAAGAGGGACGGTGGCATCCCTAGTAAACCCGAGACTACGAGGGGCCCATACTATAGGTGGGATGAGGTCCCATACAGGAGGAGGATGTGTTCGCTCGTCGACCATCTGAAGTATGAGCGCAGGAAGAGAAAGAGATTAAGAGATGGAAAGGGAAAAAGGAGAAAATAAAAAGTAAAGGGAGAGAAAGGGTACCCTTTTATAGTTTTTTTTTTAAAAAAAAGGAGGTCATTTTTATAAAAAATGATAATGAATGAAATACATGAATGAGGTTATTTCGGGTGAGTCCCGGAAATTTTATTGAAAGCAAAATAATTATCAGAATTGTCGAGACAAGTGAAAGTGTCGGGCAAAGTTCCCGAGGGAAGGAGGTTGTGTTTAATTTTTATCAAACAAGTGTGTTTCAGTTACGAGGAATTATCTGATCATAGCATCAGTACGAATTGTCTGATCGTAGCATCAGTACGAGTTGAAGGATAGTAGTATCAGTCGAGGTAGAAATTGTCTAATCATAGTATCAGTAGGATTATCTGATCGTAGCATCAGAGTTTAGGGACTGCCACTTGGGCCAGGAAAACCCGAGTATGAAGGCACGAGATTCCTGCATCAAAAGTACTGAAGGGACTTGGGCCAGGAAAACCCGAACAAGTTGATGGCGTGGGTTCCTGTATCAGGAAAAAGGGACTGCCTCCAGGGCTGGGAAACACGGGATAAAGGTGCGAGCGCCCATATCAAAATTGAAGGGATGCCAGTTAGGGACTGTTCGGGTTTGAATCCCCGAAGTCTGGATCATCGAATGACTGTTCGGGCCAGGAAGACCCTAGAAGTCTGGATCATTGAGTGGAGTGTCAGGGCTAGGAAAACCCAAAGATGACAGCGAGTTCCCGTATCAATTAAAAGTTTCCTGTAAATGGTGAGTCGGACTTGATGAGTTTCTAATATTCTTCAGTTGTGGACTGTTCGGGTCTGAATCCCTGAAGTCCAGATCATCGAATGACTGTTCAGGTTAGAATCCCCGAAGTCTAGATCATCGAGTGAAGAATTGGGCCAGGAAAACCTGAGTATCGTGTTCCCCAGAGGAGTCTAGATTATTGAGTATCGGGCTAGGAAAACCCGAGAAACACATTTCTGTTGAGTGAGGTATAGGGCCAGAAAAAAAAAAACTCCGAATATCGTAGTTGCAGCATAAGTTGAAGAATTTGCTTCTCGAGTGACGCTCGGGAATCAGGTATGTTATTGTTTATGTTTATTTGAGTTTGTGTCGTTGCATGTTATTTTTTCAAAAAATCAATTGCATGAATTTAGTTTTTCGAAAATCCAAGGGGGCAAACTGTAGACACCCGGCTCGGTCGGCCCGCGATAGGGGACGGACTGTAGATATTCGGTTTAGCCGGCCCGCAACAAAACCTGATGATGAGAATGAGAATTGAATGCGAGAAAGAAGCCTGGAACTCCTTGAAAGTGAACTTAGGAAGCCAAGCCCGTTCAGACCCAAAACAAGCACTTGAGCCCATAGGCCCATTGTGGGCCTAAGCCAAGGAGGAGTTGCCTCATGGCAAAGAGGCGATCGCCTCCTTGCCAAGTGACGATCGCCTCCTCGAGGACGCGATTGCCACTTCGGCGGCCACTTGCATGCTGCATTAAATGCAGCATGTAAATAGTAGAAATGGTGGGCCCACGCCTCACCCTCTGTTCCAGCATGTAAAATTCCAGTTTTTGAGAGGAAAAGGAGTGGATTAGAAGGGACTTGGGGAAAAGAAAAAGGTTGGGGGTGATAGGAGAGGTTAGGTGTGATCTTGGGAGCTTAAAAAGTAAGAGAAGAGAGAAAAAAAGGGGATAGTGACCTTTAGCAAAAAAAAAAGAGGAGGATTAAGTAAAAGAAGAACAGAGGGAGAGAGCTCTGAAAAAGAAAAGGGAAACATTTTTAGAAGGAGAAGGAGAAAAACAAGCTTAGAGAGTTCATTTCTTGAGGAGGAAGAAGGCTCTTTCTTGCATGTGAGTAGAGATCAAGCTCACCATTCCATCTCTGAGGGGAAATTACTTTGGAAAAGCCTCTATTTCAGTAACCACTCTTACTTGCTTTTCACATATTAAAGTTTTAAGTTTGTTTGTTCATTTCTTTAGTTTTTGTTGATTTATGATTTAAATGTAGATACTTTGAGAAATGACATGATGTTGATGTGATATGCTGAAGTTTTAGGGTAGTTTTGAGTCCTAGACTTATGCATGTGTAGTTTGCTTAAAGTAGAAGTAGAATTTGTGTACTTGAAGGCCCAGTCTACCTATTGAGGGGGCGACTGCCTCCTTAAAGGGGCAGTCGCCTCTTGTTTAGCAAGCGATCGCCACTTGACTAGAAGGCCAAGTGGCGATCGCCACTTCAACAGGGCAAACGATGCCCTGTTGCCCCCTTCTGCATAGCTTTTGTATGCTTTTCATTTGTGATTCATGTTGTTATGTTGTTATCCTATGCATAGTTACATTGCCTTTGCATTATTCTAGTGAAAGTACCATGTTTGCTCGTACATTTGCCTATATTTGAATCATGATTAGTGTTTTATTGGATTTGAGCTAATCAACCAAATTCCCGACTTGTGGGAAAGGGTGACCATTTGTCTCGCAGGAATTCTTAAGAGTGGTTTCAAACCACTAAGTGTATATTTGTATTAAGTAGTTCTTGAGAGGTTTTGAAGGCGGTTTATTTCCTGTATATTTCTGGTTTATTTTCCGTATATTATCCGTATATAATTGTTTATTTTCAGTTTATTTGTTGCTTATTTAAAGCAAAGTTATTGTAATCCCTAATCCTCCTCCCCATGTATTCGGAATGTATGGTTGTAAACTTTGATTTTTGATGATTGTTAAGACTTGAATGCATGAAATAAGGACTAATGTGCAAACTTGAGCTTAAATGTAAAACTTGATCCATTGTTTGAAGGCAACCAAA
>CATIWK010220621.1:0-17772 GCA_949634005.1 Mallotus japonicus
TCCAAATTTTTAAATTTGTGAAATTGATTATAACTAAACCAAATTCTATCAAAATGGTTGGAATTTCCAAATGAATTCCACAAATTTTAAGTCTATACTTTTAAATGACTAAAACACCCCTCCTTACTTTTATTTTCAAAAGCATCCTTATATTTAAAAGGGTATATTTGACAAAAACATGAATTCAAGATTTATACCGAACATAATATAACAAAATATGAAATTCATTTCAAATAAATTTTATAAATTATTAATTTAAACCAAACACTCTTCATTAATAAAAATTCGTTTGCAAATGAATTCCATTAGGAATTCATTTCCAAATGAAATGAATTCGTTGATGGAATTGAACCAAATAAGGGCTTAGCTCCACACTCATTTAATTGAAATCTAAATCCATATTCAAATTCCTTTCATCCAAACATAGCATTAAAGTTTTGTATGAAAATGCATATAACAAAAGATTTTGTATCAAAATTTTTATCGTGTTAAATTTTCTTAAGTGTTAAATCATGAAGTACCAATTCCATAGTTAAAATCATATAGAAATATCTCCTAGTTTAATTTAAAAATAATATATATATATAGTCAACTTACTTATATTAGTCTACAAATATTTATATATTTATTGTTTTTAAATTTTTAATTGTATTAGTAATTTCAGGATATAATTTCTAAAAACAAACAAAAGGTAAAAGCTGGTTAACTGTAGAATTTGTGTAAGACCACCGATGATTGCATTTAAATATTGATGGTGACTTTAGACGATGATAGCATCTTGATACCTCACACTCATATTTCTATTTGAATAAGGACACTTGCCCATCAAGTAAAGGAAAATATGTCTAATTAGAAGGTTTCTATTTGGGAAAAGGTTCTCAAAGGGGCACAAATCCTACAACTACAAGGACTCCTATTCCTAAGAGGTTTGAGCTAATCCTTCTCTATAAATACATCTCATGACATCTCATGTCATTGATTTATTCACACATCTTCTCATACTCTACATCAAGACATCACTACATCAAGCCATGGCTATCACCTCATCATAAACACTCATTCTACATCCCTTATTCTACTCTATTTGTTATTATTTCTCCCTATATAATTACTGACTTAATCTTCGGAGTGTCTATGGGGAAACATCGTCCTTTCACCCAGCTTCCTCGTCGATGCAGGTTCCACAAGGCAAGAATACGATTCGGAGTTATCAAGTGGCGCCGTCTGTGGGGAACTCTCGAGTCAAAGCCATTATCATCTACCGAGCAAAGAAACTCATACTATGACGTCCAGTCCACCTCCAGCTATAAATACACAAATCCATCAACCAATTGTCACCCCAGAAACTCAGGGTAATCCTCCAACCACAGCCTTAGAAACTCTGATTAACCTATCAACTCCCATTATCCCAATCGATCCAACAATTGCTACTCAACATGTTGGATCATCTTCACAAAACCCCTTCAGTACTCCAATCAGCATTGCTCAAAATTGGTTGACCCAGGAACAACTTTCCCTTATTATGCTCCGTTCCAGTATACCGGCAGACCCATCCCTTACATACCCTTTCCTAACTTAACAGGAATTCCTATCACAAATACCCCAGACCTAAACACTGTAACTCAAACACACAACTTACCTTCATCAGACAAAGAAGCAATGATTAACAGCATCCAGGCTCATATGGCACTAATACAACAACAACTGAATGCCCTGATTCAACATAATAATCCCAGAATGGCTAATCTGGAGAATAACATAATTGTACCACCAATAACAGCATAAGACATGCTTGGAGGAAGCAAAGAAGCTTGAAAAAATCCAGAGGGAGAATCCAGTAAGAGCATGTCGGCTTTGGATGATTCGTAAATAGCTCAAAAGGTTGAGCAGGTGATAATAAAAGCTCGGACTAGACCAATGAAGGAAGATGAATGTGTTCTCAATGAAGGAAGATGAATGTGTTCTAGAAGGAACAATACCTTTCATGAGTAGGATTAATAAGACAGAAATCCCATCCAATTTTAAACTACCTCAGTTGAAGCAATATGATGGTACCGAAGATCCAGTCAATCATGTATCATCCTTCAGAACAAAAATGATGCTCCAGAATCTCAATGATGGGATTTTATGCCAAGTCTTTCCTAGTACCCTTACCAAAATTGCTCAGAGGTGGTTTCACCAGCTTCCAAAGAATTCTATTTCATCTTTTGAGGAACTAGTGGAAAAATTCAGAACTCAGTTTATCACCAACGTTCCTCCTGCTAAAAGCATCCATGACCTAAGGACATGCAAATAGGAAGTTAATGAAACATTAAGAAGCTACCTGGACAAATTCAACAAAGTGGCTATGCAGATCGAGAACTTAAGCGATGAGGTGGCTATAGAGGCGCTAAAGAATGGAACTCGGTTGGGAAAACTCAAAGATAAAATTTTGACAAAAGAGCCACACACTTTTTTTAGAAGTCATGTCTATGGCCATAAAGCTGATCAAAATGGACGAAGATAGAAGATTACGGAGGGATGATGAGAAATTACCTTTCAAAAAGAATGAAAGAATTGACACAAAAAGACTTGCAGTTCCTCGAAATAACTTCAAACACCCAACAGAGAGCTATAAAAGAGAAACTGACAGATTTACGCCCTTAAATGTTAACAAATCTCAGATTCTCATATGGATCAGAAAAAACGGAGTAGGTATAACTCCAGCCAAGAGATTCAGTCCATCCAAAAGGGGAGTGCCATATAGGAGGAAATATTGTCAATATCATCAAGATTTTGGACATGAAACAGATACATGCTGAGAACTTGCATTTGCGATAGAAGAATTGATCAAGAATGGGAAGCTCTGAAGATTCACAAGAAACGGAGATCCCAATGATCGGGAGGATGACAAACCAAGAGTAAAGAAAACTCGAAATGAGGTAGCAGGTGTTATCAATATGATCATTGGAGGAGAAACACCTACTGATAAAAGGCTCGAAAGGCCTTGGAGAGAAAGCCGAGTTTCTAATCACAACCCCACTATTACCTTCGGACCTGAGGATGGAAAGCATGCTCAGCATCCTCACAATGATGCTTTGGTCATAGGAGCATATATCCAAAATTATCTGGTCAAGAGACTCTTGATTGACGATGGGAGCGCCATCAATGCACTTTCATGGAATGCTTACAAAGCAATGGAGATATAAAGGCAACTAGGTCATTGTTCAACATAGTAGACCTTCCACTTTCTTACAATGGTATCATCGGAAGGCCCATCCTATATGAGATTGACGCAGTTACTAGCATTAGACTACTAACGATGAAGATCCCTCTGGAAGACCGAATAATTACAATCCTTGGAGATCAGACTATGGCTAAGCAATGTTATCAAATGACTATTAAATCTCATACAGAAGCATTCCCCTTGGAGTTATTAGAAACAAAAAAATAAGGTGCTAATCCAGAACTAGTTGACCAAGTCTAAACCTTGCTAATAACAAAAGGCAAGACAGTTAGGATAGGCAGTGAACTTGATGAGGTTAAAAAAGGAATAAGTGTAGTTCTGATCAAACATTCAAATAGTTTTGCCTCACAAGCATCCGAGATTGTAGGAGTAGATCCTCGGTTTGCATCACACATCTTGAACATCAATCCCAGAGTCAAACCTGTGATTTAGAAGAAGAGAAAATTCACCTATGAAAGACAGAAAGTAATTACGGAAGAAACAAAGAAGTTACTCGATGCTGGGTTTATCAGAGAAGTTACACACCCAGAATGGGTAGCCAATGTAGTGCTAGTCAAGAAAGCTAATGGGAAGTACCGGATGTGCATTGACTACACAGATCTCAACAAAGCTTGCTCCAAAGATAGCTATCCATTGCCAACAATTGATCAATTGGTAGATTCAACAGCCTGTCATAACTTGAACAGTTTTATTGATGCTGCTCAAGGATACCACCAAATTCCAATGAAAATGGAGGATTAGGAAAAAACATCCTTCATTACCCATGAGGGACTTTACTGCTATAAAGTTATGCCCTTTGGGGTGAAGAATGCTGGTGCAACCTACCAAAGATCGATGAACCACATTTTCCAAGATCAGATTGGGCAGAATGTGGAAGTATATGTAGATGACATCATCGTTAAAAGCTAAAGAGCAGAAGAGCACACTGAGGATCTTGAACAAATCCTTCATATCTCGATCAATATCGGATCAAGCTAAACCCGAACAAGTGCGTATTTGGAGTAAAAGCAGGCAAGTTCTTGGGATTCATTTCTTTAAATGATGAAAATTTATTAAAGTCTTTAGTTTTGCAGATCCAGACCCATAATTATAAAATGGAGGATGGATCTATTCCCATTGCATTAATTTTTATAGTTCATTATAAAGCCATGATGTCTGCTTTTAACACTAAAAGTCAATTTCATAGTAAAAAAGGAGAAACCCTTCTTCTCCAAACTGATATGACTAAAGCTAATGTAGTAATTCCCAAACCTATCCAATGGAATCAGATAACACTTTCCCAAGACTGGATCTTGGAAGGTGCTACTGAGCCAGAACCAAAAGTTATGGAAACATCTGCCCCAAATACTCAGATAAAGCACGTAACCTAGTTCCAAGATGGAAGAGTAAAAATCAGTTTTGATAAAAGATGTTCTAGCTCTAGATTTTTTGATGCTTCATAATCAGAATCTATAGATCTAGGAAGGTTATCTCAGATACCCTCTGTCATAAATCTTCCATATAAAGAACAACCTTACCATAACCCTGATATGCCAAAAGTCATCAACTTACCTTATACAGAACAAGCAGATCTCCACCCAAACCTTCCTCCAATTATAAATCTACCATATACATCTTTAGCTAGATATTCTACATCTGACTTACCCTCTACATCCCTCAGAAATATAGATCATAGTACCAACATAGCCAAGCCAATTTATACAAAGCCACAATCTAAAATCAAGTCCCCTTCACCCCCAGCTTCTCCTACTGCATCTGCTATAATAGAAAACCTAGCTCCTTATGAGCTGAATTCTATAGATAAAGAATTCATTCCTGATAAAGCTTTTTTGCATCTCATAATTTAGAAAAAAGAACTTGGTTTTTCAATCATTTTCTAAATAAGAGAAAAGGAATTCAAAGTTAATTATATAATTTCATGCAAGAAAATAAAGTTAACATATTGTTTTTTGACTGGTTTGAAATCCATGTTTCATAAAACAATATTTCTTACCCTTTTAAAGATTTAAATCCTGTTATGATCAGAAAGAAGGTAATAGTTTGGGAAATAGCAAATGGTCAAAATATAGAGTCTGAACATCCACCTCTTAGGATGATCAAGCTTCCTGTAGGAGATGAGACCATAAATGCTTGCCCTTACAAAAAACCTCAGGATAGTGATTCTCAGAACCTCAAAAATATAGTAGTTCAGAACAACTTTACCAATGCCCACCTTAACAACATAGGTAAACAACTGTCCAGGATAGAAGGCCAATCCCATAGTTCTATAGCACCTTTACCTTCAGCCACTGTAGATAAAAAACTAAAGAACCCCATGTTTAAACCTTACCAAGTCTCTAGTGCTACCCAATAAGAAAGCAGACATTCTAAATCTGAGTTCTTAAAAGTTGTTAGAGAATAACTTAGTAGATTAGGACCATCCTCTTCTACTAACCCTATAACACCAGACACTCTACAGTCTGTTAATAAGCATGTCAGTGTCCTAGATAAAGTCTATAAGTCCCAATCTGAATCTGAAGCATTCCGGGAACAGTTTCCTGAAATTGCTAAACTTCATTAGCAAAATAACCAACCTTTTCATTCAAGATATGCTAAAGCTAAATATCTAGACCTTGAAATAGGAGACCATCCCAGCATCTTATTTCAGCCAAAGTTTAGTGCCAGTTTTGTTTACGAATGGAACATTGATGGGATGACAGAATACCAAATTCTAAATTCCCTTCAACAGATGACTATGGCGTCTAACGCTTATAAAACCCAAACAGGAACTTCTGATATGTTTGTTGTAGAGCTTATTATAGCAGGTTTCTCTGGTCAACTGAAAGGATGGTGGGATTATCATCTCACAGTCCAACAGCAAACAGACATTCTATATGCTATCCAAAAAGATGAAGACGATCTACCTATCTTAGACTCCTTAGGAAATACCATTCAAGATGTTGTGTCAACCCTCATATTGTCTCTAGCACTACATTTTGTAGGAGACTCCTCTCATCTTAAAGACAAAAATGATGACCTATTATCCAACCTTAGGTGCAGAAAGCTTAGTGACTTCCAATGGTATAGATCCACTTTCCTTACTAGGGCAATGCTTAGGGAAGACTCTAAACAGCCTTTCTGAAAAGAGAAATTCCTAGCAGGACTTCCAACTCTCCTAGGAGAACACATCAGAAATACCATTACATAGTCTTTTAGCTCCCATATTATCCCCTATGATCAACTTACTTATGGTGAATTGATCAGTACCACCCATAAAAGAAGGATTAAAGATCTGTTAGGAATTAAAACTCCAAAACATCTAAACTGGGAGTTAAAAAAGTCTAAAACAGAGTTAGGATCTTTCTGTAAATAGTTTGACTATAGCTATGGCCAAAACCAAACTTGTAAAGGAGATTATAGTAAGAAGAAGTCCTTTTTTAAGAAATTTTCTAAATCCAAGAAATTTCATAAGGAAAGAACTTCTGAGGATTCTTACTATAAGAAACCTTATAGAAAATCCTCCTCTAAGAAGGATAAAGCATCCAAATCTAAGAAAAGTGACCTGAAAGATGTCACTTGCTACAAATGTGGCAAGAAAGGACGTATCTCCAGATATTGTAAAATCTCCAAAAAGCTTCAGAAACTTGGCTTAGAAGAAGAAACCTTGATAAGACTTTCGGCTTTACTTATAGAAACCTCCTATGATCCTGAATCCACTTCTTCAAGTGAATATCCCTAGATAGATGAAATCGCAGCTTCCTCCTCCTCCTCTGATTCTGAAACAGAATTCAGGTCTGAAGAAAAGCATTTAAATATGCTTACCAAAGAACAAACACTTATTCTAGATGCCATCCAACGCATCAATGACCATGATGTACAGAAAAAAATATCTAGAACAACTTAGGCAGTCTTTAGAAAAGGAACCAGAACCTCCAAAGACTGAGTTACCTTCAAACCATACTAGTATGTATGATCTTACCACCATCCTGATTAGGAAAAACTAGGTAAGAAACCAATAGGAGATGTTCAGGTACTCCAGTCTGAGATAAAGATCATAAAGTCTGAAATAAAGCAGCTTAAAGAGAAACAACAAAAGGATTCTGACCTAATCCAGTTTCTTGTCACTAAACTAGTAGAAGATACTAGTGATAGTGATGAAACTAAAAGTCTAGAACCCTAGTCCTTAGCCAACATAGACAAAATCCCTAGTGATTTCCTTTGTGCTTTAAGCCAAATTACTTCCAGGAAATACATTGTTAAAGTTTCTCTTATTTTTTATAACAGTTCTAAAATGTATATAGAAGGAAAAGCAGAAGCTAGTGTTTTAAACAATGGGTTTTTACTGAAAACTTCTTTTCTTCTAGTTTCTGATATCAGCTATTCTGTAATCTTAGGGATACCATTCATTAATTTGATAACTCCTTATATGGTTACTCATAACTCGATAGATTATAAAGATGATAAAGTTTTTATTTCCTTTCCTTTTTTTTTAGAAAAGCCAAAAACTAGACAGCTTAATTTTGTTAAAGCTCATTCTATTTATAAAAACCAAATAAATTTTTTAATTCGGAGTAAAGAAAATGATTTATTTGATTTAAAGCAGAATGTTCATTTCCAAAAAATTGAACAACAATTGAAGAAAGATTTGGTAAAAAGAAAGATTTCTGATTTTCAAAAAGTAATTATCCAAGAAGTTTGTGCTGATTTACCAAATGCTTTCTCGAATAGGAAACAACATATTGTTGATTTACCTTATGAGTCCGGATTTGATGAGAGAAATATTCCTACTAAAGTTAGACCAATTCAGATGAACGATGAATTAGAACAGCACTGTAGAAAAGAAATCCAGGACCTTGAGTCCAAAGGATTAATCTCTAAATCCCGGTCTCATGCAGCTTTCTATGTTATTAAAGCTTCAGAAAAAGAAACAGGCACTCCTAGGCTTGTAATAAATTACAAACATTTGAATACAGCTCTGAAGTGGATAAGGTATCCAATTCCTAATAAAAAAGATCTTTTACAAAAGCTTCATTATGCATTTTTTTTTCAAAATTTGATATGAAATCAGGATTTGGAAAATACAGATTGACAAAAGGCACCATTACAAAACTGCTTTTACAGTCCCTTTTGAGCAGTATGAGTGGAATGTAATGCCTTTTGGTTTGAAAAATGCACCATTAAAATTTCAAAGAATTATGAATGATATTTTCAATCCATATTTTGAATTCTACATTGTTTATATCGATGATGTGCTTATCTTTTCAAACTCGATCGAGCAGCATTTCAAATATTTAAAGACTTTTCTCCATGTTGTCAAAGCTTCTGGTCTTGTTGTTTCCAAAAAGAAAATATCCCTCTTCCAAACTAGAGTTAGATTCTTAGGACATTATATCTGTCAAGGCATTATTGTTCCTATCAAAAGGTCCTTAGAATTTGCAAATAGGTTCCCTAATAGAATTCTTGATAAAACCCAGTTGTAAAGATTATTAGGTAGCCTAAATTATGTTCTGGATTTCTGTCCAAACACAAACAGAATCGCCAAGCCTCTCCATGATAGGTTAAAGAAGAATCATGTCCCCTAGAAAGATGAACATACAAAAGTCATCCAATAAATAAAGAAACATATAATTGAAATTCCTTGTCTCCACTTAGCTGATCCTAGCCTCCTTAAAGTAGTTGAAACATATGCTAGTGATTTAGGTTATAGTGGTATTCTAAAGCAGGTCCAAAATGGGTAGGAATTAGTTATACAGTACACTTCTGGACATTGGAATGATACCCAGAAAAACTACTCCACCATCAAAAAAGAAATTATTTCTATTGTTCTCTACATCATAAAATTTCAATCTGATTTACTATATCAAAATTTTTTTCTTTGAATTGATTGTAAATCTGTCAAAGAAATTTTACAAAAAGATGTTCAAAACATTGCATCAAAACATATTTTTACTAGATGGCAAGCTATTTTGAGTATCTTTGATTTTGATATACAATTTATTAAAGGAAATGAAAACTCTTTGCCAGACTTTCTAATAAGAGAATTTTTACAGAAAAGATAAAGATGCCTCGTAAAAAGAAAGACAAAGAAAAATTTGAATAAGATAAAGTTGTCCCTGATAAAGCTCCCCTTTCTACTGAAAACCCAATAAAGTCTTGGTATAATATTGTCAGCCAAGAACAAAGTAAAGATGACTCTTATAAAGCCCTTGAGATCCAACAATAGGTTGAATCCATTTCTCAAATTCCAGAACTCCTTAAAGCTATTCAAGCAAATCTGAAGCCTCCAGCTTCTCAGTAACCTAGTATTCTAGGCCTCCCAGAGCCCTCAGGTAAAGCTTCTCTTGTTTTAAATATTGTGTCTACTCAGAGTAGTTCACAAATTGTTTTGTCACAATCTAAAGTCAAAGCTTTAGAATTTCTTATAAAAACCAACTTTGAAAACATCTTAACGGTTGAAGATGGTTTTTATCATAAAGATCCTTTCTTCTCCTTACAAAACCATTTTCCAAAAAATTGGTTTTATAAACCTTGGGATCTTTCCAAGCCCCAAGAATATTATTAAACCATTTTAGAATTTACAGGTTTTGCAAAGTTTAAACACTTATACCATAAAAAGGCTCCCCCGACCCTTCATATTCTACCTGTAAAATCTTAAGGTCCTTCACCCTAAGGACTGGAACCAAGAACTCTTTAATCCTAAAACCTTCCCTGTAAATTTCCAAACCAAGCTTGATTTCTGTTATACATTTTCCTATTGGGATTATGAACAAGCATGGGTTAATACTTTCCTTATCCAAAATAGTTATAGAACCCATTCATGGTTATTTTTCCTAAACGATCATGCCAATATTTCAAAATTCTCACCATGGTTCACCAAATGGTGGAATAACTATGGTCCAACTCTTGATATTTTCCCCTCTGATATCCGTAATGGTTTTGATCTCTTCGAAACCCATTACAAGCCCTCTTCTCTTGAGCTAAAGTTTCCTCTCTTATGCCTTTATTGCACAAAATTCTTCATTCCTTGGGTCTCGCAATGGTTCCTTGATTATACTTCCAATAATGGCATTATAGTTCTTCAAAGAAAAGTGGTGGAATTCTTATAAAATTCCAAATAAAATTTCTAAAACTGTTATAGCAAACTGGCTACAACGACATTGGTTTCTTGGACCTTCTCCCTCCCAATCAAATTTCCTTGCCCATAAATCTCATGTTAGTGCCCTTCTTGCTTCAGCAAAACAGAAGAAGATTACTTCAACATCATGCAACAATTGGTCCAGTCCAGGACTTCTTCTGTAAACTCCAACATGTTTGATGAATCAGAACCCTTCATAGATTTAGGTAATGATAATGAAGACGACTGCTTTGGAATTTTTCCTTCAATTAAGCCCACAGGCTTGTAAAGTCTTGTACATATTTTTTGTAGTAAGCCTGATGGGTTGAAAATCCTTTTGGACATCCCATGTAAAAGTTAGGGTATTGAAAAAAAGTATTTTGATAATTATTTTACCTTCCAGGTCATCACACTTGGGACACTCTCGGACAGCACTCAGGAAAATTTGAGTTTTATGTCAAATATTCCCCTCTTGCTTTAGCTCACATCCCACACTGCTCTATTACTCCACATGGTTGGGGCCCTGACTTCCATTTTCAGGACTTGGTGGGAGTATCATTAAAGGAAATAATCTTTAAAGAAAAAGACAGAGCATAGCTGTATATCCCACCAATCACGGAGTCATCAGGAACATCTCACATGGCTTGGCCCCTCATGAAGAATTTTGTGCTCCTACAGTAACCTCTTCCAAGCTCTATTTATAGAAGCCTCCTCCTGCTTTCAAGGGCAGAACACAATTTTAGATATAGAAAATTTTAGAGAGTTGATAAGCTTATCTTTCCTCTTTTATTTGTAAAGAGTAAAATTATTCTCACTTAAAAAGTTTAGTATAGTTTCCTGTAACCTTCAGGTTTTGGATAAAGAACTTCTTGTATCTCCCTTTACTTGGATTAAAAAAGATCAAACTTTCAGTAAGCTCTTTATACTTATGATTTAAAGATCTTTTACTTAAAGTTTTATTTATTTATCTGCTTGCATTCTAAGTAGCAGAACGTATGCTCTGTGCTTGCCTAAGAAATTAGGATCATGCACACCAAAAACTCTATAAAAAATTTATTGCATTCGGTCTGGTAACCTCTGTGTCTAGCCTGTGACTAGAGCGTGAGACCGGCACAGTGATTTTCATATCATCATCTGCATTCTTTGATCCTTGAACAATAACCCCTTGATCCTTGGTCGTCTTGGTATCAGAGCCATATATATATATATATATATATATATATATATATATATATTCTAAAAAAATAATATGTAAAATTTTTTATAAACCCTTAATGAGTCCATAATAATAGCCCAATAGTCCATTATTTTAATTCTTTTGTTAAGACCAAATGATAAAACTTATTTTTCTTTTAACTATTTTTAAATTTTATTTTTTAACTTGGCTTCTATAATACTCCACATCTCACCTTTTCTTTTATCTTCTCTAATATTCTAGGAAAACACTTCTTCTTTTCTCTTTTCCAATACCCTAAATAAACAACATATCATCTCACAAAAATTCCTCTCTTCTTCAACCATTGGGACCTCTTTGTTGCTCATTTAAATCACAAACAATTATTTTGGTAAGACCTATTCTTCAATAATTATTTAATTTTATTTATCAATTATCATTAAAATTATATTTGTACGGTTTATTTTGGCGTTTTGCTTGGACATGAAAACCTTCATTTTTACATGTTTTTGGTTAGATCATGCTAATTGGCTAAAGTGGACAGTGTTATCTCATAATCAATCTAATTATTAATGGCTAAAAATTTAAGCTTTTATAAAAGGAAACAAATACCCTTTTCCTACTACTGCATTGCTTCACTAATGAGAGTCTCTGGAATCCAATTCTAGACGTGTCAGGAAATTAATTGATGGTGCAGATCAATTTAATTATATTAGCACAAAAATGATTAATTACCAATTGATAATTAAATTGATCAATCCCAATGTTGACTTAATTAAGATCTCTAATATTTTCTATTTCTTCACTAATCACATGAAACATAATCACAAGTGTATAATTAGTCACCACCATTAGAAGAGAAGGTGCTTGCTTATTAGTATACATAATTAACAAGATCTTGGATTTTGAGAATTCAAGATTTTCTCCCTATTATGTAAAATAAGTTGATGTTAGAAGTCATTAACAATACCAGTGGCGGATTTAAAGGGGAATTTTAAGAAAACTTGATTTATTTATCATTTATTTATAATTGCAAGAATGAATTTTTGCAAGACACTGCTACAGTTAAGTATTGTTGCACACACTTAGCTTATATGCTGTCAATTAATTTTTTTTTGTCATTATATTTTTCCTTTAATTTGCTCATTAATTATTATGTAAAAAACTAAATTTATAATTTTTTTTGTTGTGATAGTTGATTATCTTTTATGTGATTTTAATTATAGCCATCATTATGGATAAATTTCTCAAAAGAAAAATTTTCGTTGAAGAACCTATTGCAAACAAGGAAACCACTACGAAATGTGATAGCTCTTCTAATTCAAAGAAGCCTCATTTGGAAATTAACTTAGATGATCTTCCTTATCCTGGATTACGAAGAAAATTTTCAGATTATCATCCTAATGATCATGACAAGATAAGAATGGCTTATTTGCACGAAGGACCTTGTCAACCTTTTAACCATGATTTTCCACAAAAAAAATTGGAAATATTTATCACCAATTTATTTCATCTTGGTTCAAGGAATATGGCAATTGGTTGGAGTACAGTGTTACAAAAGATGCTACATTTTGTCTATATTGCATTCTTTATAGGCCAGATATTGGAGATCAAGCAAATGGTGATACTTTTGTTACTGATAAGTTTAGTAATTGGAAAAAGAAGGAAAGGTTTCAGAATCATATAGGAGGTCCAAATAGTGCTCATAACATAGCTTTGAAGAAATGTTAAGATTTAATGAATCAAAAGCAGCATATTCAAGTTGCTTATGTTAGACAATCCAATGAAGCTCAACGGGACTATAGAATTCAATTAACTGCAACAATTGATTGAATTCGATTTCTTTTACGCCAAGGATTAACTTTTCGTGGTCATGATGAATCAGAAGATTCTAGCAATAATGGAAACTTTCGTTAACTTTCACATTTTTGGCTAATCATAATCAAGATATCAACAATTTTGTTTTAGAAAATGCACGTGCTAATTTAAAGGTTATTTCTCTAGCAATTCAAAAGGATATTGCACATGCTGTTGCAGTTGAAACCACTAATATTATTATTAATGATCTTCGAGGCGGGCTGTTTTCTATTCTTGTTGATGATTCTCGTGATATCTCTGTTAAAAAGCAGATGGAAGTTGTTTTGCAGTATATGAATGCAAAAGGATGTGTACTTGAATGCTTTCTTAGTATTATACATGTAAGTGACATAACCTCTTTATCATTAAAGCTTGCAATAGAGACATTGTTTTCAAAGTATGGGTTGAGCCTATCATCTTTATGCGGACAAGGTTATGATGGAGCTAGTAATATGCAAGGTGCAATTAATGGTTTGAAAACTTTAATCTTGAAAGAAAATAGTTCTGCATATTATATTCATTGTTTTGCTCACTAATTGTAATTAACACTTATAGCAGTGGCAAAGAATCATGTGCAATTTGCCTTATTGTTTGATATAGTCTCAAGCTTGTTAAATGTGGTTAGGGCTTCTTGTAAAAGAAAATATATTCTTCATGAAAGACAACTTGAAAAGATTGTTGAAGCATGTAAAAAATGGTGAAATCTCAAGTGGTCGAGGTTTAAATCAAGAAACTTCTCTTCAAAGATCTAGTGATACACATTGGGGCTCATATTATAGTTCATTAACAAATCTACTTGTGATGTTTGACTCTGTTATTGATGTTCTTGAGCTAATTTTAGAAGAAGGTATAAATTCAGAGCAAAAAGGTGAAGCATATTGTCTTCTTGAATATATTCAATCATTTGAATTTATATTCAACTTGCATATGATGAAAAATATTTTGGAAGTCACCAATGAATTATCACAATCATTACAAAGAAAAGATCAAGACATCATCAATGTCATTGCTTTAGTTAATGTGTCTAAACAAAGACTCCAAACAATTAGAGATAATGGGTGGGAGTCTTTGTTTGGTGAAGTTTCTTTGTTTTGTGAAAGGCGCAATATTGATGTTCCAAATGTGGATGATATTTTTGTCATTCAAGGACGGTTACATCGAAATGATCAACAAGTGACAAATATACATCATTATCAGGTTGAATTATTCTATACTTTGATTGATATGCAATTACAAGAACTTAATAATCGTTTCACCAAGGTCAACATGGAGTTGCTTCTTTGTGTAGCATGTTTGAACCCAAATGACTCATTTTGTGCTTTTGACAAGCAAAAGTTAGTCCGCCTTGCTGAATTTTGTCCTTCCGATTTCTCAAAGGTGGATCTTGTTATTCTTGGCAACCAACTTGATGATTATATTGTTGATATGAGATCCGATGATAGATTCTCAAAGTTAAAAGGTATTAATGATCTTGCCAAGAGATTGGTTTAATTAAAAAAGGATGTTGTATACCCTTTAGTGTATTTACTTGTGAGATCAACTTTGCTTTTGCCAATTGCTACTGCAACTATGGAAAGAGTATTTTCTGCAATGAAACTAGAGAAGAATCGGGTGCGCAATAGAATGTGTGATTCATGGATGCATCAAACCTTTCCCCCCCCCCCCCCCCCCCTCCAAATGTTTTTCTGGCTCTGCCCCTGTCTACAATTACTTTATTTTCTAATTACTTTGTTTTTACTTTGTATTTATTAACATTGGATGAAAATGTTTTCCATCATCCAATGTTTATTATAAATAAAGTAAAACTTACTTTGTAAAAAATAAAGTAACCATAGAATGTATCATGTTTTGAAATAAATAGAAAGCTAAAAAAAAATTATTTTTTTAGATGCTACTATTAACCTCTTTTTTTTTTTTTTTTTTGCTTTTTTCTTCTAATGGTAAAACTTTTTTCAAAAAGGGTAATATTACATTCTGCACTAAGTCCAAAAAATTTTAAATTTATCATAATTTATTTTGTGTTTTACATAACATGGTTTTTTTTTATTTTTTTTCAAATTTTAAGTTTTTTTGAAGCGGTGCAACTCTCTTCGTTTTTTCCTTCTTATTTTATCCATCTCTTCATTTTCTTTTTTTCTTTTTTCATAAATCTAAAATTAGCCTCAGTGGCCATAGATTAATCAGAATCTTTAACATATATATCTGAGCTAATTAAATATTCTTCTTTACGTCTTGTGAAGCATTTTCACTTTTTCCTTTTATTTTTTTTTATTGAAAATCACTATATTGCAATTAAAGCGTAATGGGTAGATATTAACTTCATTATTTTTGATTGTTAATACTTGGATTATTCTTAAATTTTCTTCTTCTTCTTGTTCTAATTCTATTTCGATTAGATTTTTTTCTGATTCTGTTTTCATTGGATTAATTGGAAAGAAATCTAAAGTGTTATTTGTTATTTTATTTTTTTGTTTCAATTGTTTTGATTATTTGATTGGTTTTAGTTGTTTTTTTGTTTATACATCATGAAAACAAAATCATCATATTTTTAAAATAAATATTGTTAAATATCATATTTTTGAAAAAAAAAGTGAACACTGTTTTTAATTTTTTTGAAATAACAACACCGTTAGTCCTATAAATTATATCGATTTTAAAATTAAGTCCTACAAGAATTTTTTTTTTTACAATAAAGTTCTATAAGTTTTAAAAAGGCTTTCCGTTAATCCTATCCGTCAGTCAAAGCAATTTTCTGTTAGTCAACCCTTAAAATCAAACTTTTTTTTACATTTCAGTCCTAAAACTATTAAAAAATGTTATTTTTGATATTTTACGTAAATAATATTTTTATTTTTATTTTTGACTTCTTTTATTATTTAACCTCCACAAGTTCTATATAAATTCACTAAACTAATTTTTTTAAAAAATAAAAATAATATTTTTCTTAAACTATTAGTTATATTGGCAATGATAAATAAAAATAATTAAATATTCTTAATCATTTTAAAATATATAATTTCAATTAATATATCACAAATGAATAAATATTTTTTTATAAGGAAAAGCTCATCTAGTTTCTTCAATATTATGATTTGTGTTAGATTTCAAAAGCTCATCTATTTTATTTTAACTTAATTTTATTTTATATAAAAAATATATTAATTAAAATTTATATTTAAATATAAATTTATAATTTTATTTTATTTTATTTTATTTATGAAATAGCCTAATTTAAATATATATTTTAATTAATAAATTTTTTTTTATACTTAGATAAACTCAATTAGTTTTGTCAATGTTATAATTTATGTTATATTTTATAAATATTTCTTTAAATTAGGCTATTTTACATAAAATAGTTGAAGAATAATATTATAATGATCCGTATTTTATTATTTATTAATTTAAAATATGAATTATAAAGTTTTGATTATTATTTTATAAAAATGGTGTAAATGGGTATTTTAGTAATTTTATTAATTTAGTGTATGTTTTATATAAATTGTGTATGTATTATTGTGTAGAAGATATTTTGAATTTTTTTATATTAAAATTTATACTTTTGTACGTTTGTACATTTATTTAAAAAAAAATATATGTAAAAATCTTTTTTTTTCTTTTCTTCTTCCCTTCGCTCTTTCTTTCTTCCCTTCTTCCTTTCTTTCTTCCTCACCCCACCGACAGCACCACCCACCACCACCACTGTCAGCTCCGGTCAGCCCCAGCCGACGCCAGCACCTCCTCCTCCTCCTCCCGCCGCCTTCATTTCTTCCTCCTCCTTGCGTTTTCCTCCATCGCCGAGAAGAAGAGGAACCAAGCTTCACCGGTGGTCCCAATCTGTTCCTCTCCTCCTGGGTAGTCAAACCCCTCAACCAATTTCGGGTTCTAACACCGGGAACAATTCCAATTTTAGGTAATTAATTCTAGGTTATTTTTGGGTTATTTATTTAAATTGAGCTTCTATTAGATTTAATTAGATGTAGTTGCTTTGAGATGATTTAATGTAGAGGTTATGAGCTAGCCATTAATGATTTTTATTTATTTTTCTGGAAATTTTGGATTTTCCGGGTCTCGGATTACTGTTCATGTTACTGTTCCGAACCGGGGGTATTTTGATATTTTTATTAAATTCTATTAATTATGTAGATTAAACTTTGTGAAGGAAGTTTTGTGAAATTAGTTGTGGAATTTAAGATATAATTTTTTTTAGATTATGTCTAATATGTATTTTTAGAAAATTAAGGTATTTTATTAATTATGTGAATTTTTATTGAAATTAAGGTTATTTAACATGTTTAGTACTGATTTTAAGTATTAAAGTCTAGAAAATAATTTTTATGAATAAATGGTTTATTTTTAGTTAATTTCGGAAAATATTTATTATGATTATTTAAAAGCTTAAAATAAGTTATTTAATATTTT
>CATIWK010220629.1:0-10297 GCA_949634005.1 Mallotus japonicus
ATTCAAATTTACGCCATTGACCTTTTTGACAGACTTGTCCTTCTGATTTAAACCTTTTCGACAGACTTGTCCTTTTGACTTAATCAGCATTGAACTTACTTGTTTGATTTTGGGATGGGCCAAAATCAGATGCTCACAATTTTGTACTTAAAATATCACAAATGATATTTTGTATGGTATTTAGAACTAAAATGTAAAAAAAATAAAAAAAAAATTTAATTTTAAGGGTTAACTAACATATAAGATTAATAGAAAATTTTTTTAAAACTTATAAAACTTGATTAAATTGTTTTTTAGGACTTAATTGAAAAATGATATAATTTAATGATAAATACAATTTTGATCCCTGTGGTTTTACCTTTTGACAAAATCAGTCATGTGTTATTTTTTTACCTTTTAAGTACCATGTGTTTCACATTGTTTTACACTTTAGTACCTCTCTAACAAATATTGTTTAAAATATATGTTTTAATGTAAAAATAATATGCATTTTTAATACTGAAATCATATAATGAATAATATATTATTCAACTAACTGCAGTAAACTCAAAAAAAATCAAATTTAGATGTATTTTTAATTTAATTATGAATCAAAAGAAATGATTTTTAAAATAAATTTACAATATTTTTAAAAATAACCAATTGGTTGGATTGATTGTAAATTATATATAGAATAAATTTATCATTTTAAATTAATATTATATTAATATTTTATCATAAAATAATGATGATATTAGTTAAAACGGTACTAAAGTGTAAAAATTGTAAAACACTTGATACTTAAAAAAAATCATAGGACTTTGATTCAAAAAAAAAAAAATCATAAGACTGGTTTTGTCAAAAGGCAAAACCATAGGAATCAAAATTGTACTTATCCCTATAATTTATAGGACTAACAATGATCTACCAACCATTAATTTTCCTTATTTTCTTAAAAATTTATTCAACCATTAAAATTAAATTTTGGATCAATTATCAATTTTTTTATTTATATTAACAAATAAAATTGGTCTTTTTTTAAATGTATATTACTTGATTGTAAATTTTTTAAAATTCAAAAAAAAAATTAATATTATCGTGTTGGTTTAAAAACTTTAAAAAATTATACTAAAAAAATTATAAGAGTTTAATTTGATATAATTTTACAAAGAATTTCCAGTTTTGGCTTAAAAATGAAAAAAATTCATTGTGAAATTTGAAAAGAAAAGGGGTGCAAGGGGTGTAATTGAGCCGAGTTGAGTCGATACACTGCCAAACTCGAGCTCGATTCAACTTTCAAACTTGAAGTCCAAACTCGACTCGAACTCAATCAAGTTCTTTGTTTGAAGTTCGAACTCGACTCAATTAATAAATTAAATTTTTAAACTTTAAAAATATATATATTTTAAAATATTAAAACTCTATTTGAGTTCGAACTCAAACTTGAACTCGACTCAATTCGATAAGATATATTTATGATTATATTAAAATAAAAGGATAAAATGAAAAATATAAACAAACTCAATTAGGCTTGATTAAACTCGTGAGACTATCAAGTGACATATTTAGGAACTCGATCTCAATTCGATAATCTACTTGAGTTGCTCGAATTTAAACTCGACTCGACAATAATCGTATCAATTTTAAATTTTTCTCGAGTAATTTGTGAATCAGCTTGACTTAGTTACACTTTAGGTGCGATGTCCTGTAGCCCTTTTCAATTCAATATTTACTTCTTTTTTCTTTAGAAGAATAATACGTCCTTCCTTTATCCATTTTGCTATTTCTTTTTTTTTTTTTCCGAACGAAGAAGACTTACTAATAGAAGAATAATACGTCCTTCCTTTCTTTTTTTTTTGTTTTTCTTAATTTCAAGCTGCAATGGATTGTAACATTATCACTAATTTTTTTAACAAGTACATTATCACTAATTTTACATATTCACCGCCTGACATGACAGACAAAGAAGAAGCTCCCAGTTTTACCCCTGAAGTGTCAGGTAATACAAGTCGTAAGGGGAAGGGCAGGAAAGTCTTTCACATATGAAATTTGAAAAAATGTCAGTAGGGGGTAAAAAGGTCATTTGAGAATATAATAAAGAGAGAGATAGAGAAAGAAGACAGAAAGAGAGAGAGAGACAGAGACAGAGAGAGAGCAAGCAGTGAAAGTTTTGTGTGTGTCCGTTTTTTTCTGTTAAATATATGCGAAAGAGCAAGAGAGAGAGAGATGGTGTCGGACCAGGAAATAGCGAGAGGGGTAGAGACTGTACTCCGTCAATCTGACCCTAACACCGTCACCTCCTTAGACGGTGTCGTTCAACAACTCGAAGCCAAATTAGGGTTAAACCTGTCTCACAAAGCTGCCTTTATTCGCGACCAGATCAACCTACTTCTCCGGTCACACCCAACTACCGTTACAACAACCGCCGCTGTTATCACGCACCAACAACAACCACCAACCCCTGTAGCAGCAGCAGCAGCACCTCCTCCGCCGCAGCAGCAGCACCTGCACCCATCACAAACTCTTCACCTTTCTCAAAAAGACCATTTTGTCCTCCAACATCAATTTCAACAATTCCCTCCCCATTTTGCCCTTCACCCTCACCACCCCCACCACCAGGTTTTTACTCAGGACCTTAACTTCCGACAGCCACCTGCGCCGCCACCTCAGCATGCCTCGCTTCCCCCCCACCACCACCACCACCACCATCAGCAGCAGCAGCAGCAGCAGCAGCAGCAGAGGCAGCAGCAACAGCAGAGGCAGCAGCAGCAGCAGCAGCAGAGGCAGCAGCCACCGCCTGCTGTGAAAAACGAGGTCTTTACCCAAAATGCCACACCTGTTCCTTCTGAATCGCCAAAGGAAAGGTATAGTGTTTTTCTTTTCTTTTTTCGGGTTTTTGTCGGTTGTGTTGTGGTTTTAGGGTTTTGCTGGGTGCAATTTTAGAGTCAGAGGCTGCATTGGGTGTTTTGTGTTTAGATTGCAAAGTTAGGGTTTTATTGATTAATTGATTAATTGTTTTGTTCTTCAAAATTATTTTTGATTTTGGTCTGAATATTTGTCGTTTTATGGGAAAATTGTTGTTTTTGGAGACTGAGAGGAAAGCAATTTACTTGGTGAATTTGGTCATGACCGTTTTGACTCGTATTTTGCTGGTAAATTTCATCTTTACAGCTACCAAATCTCATTTTCAAAGTTTGTAGATTCAATTGTTTTCCCTTTCACAGAAAAAAACAATTTCTAGTTCATTCAGCCGTGAGTCTTCTATATAATATGTTATAAGTCTTTGTTTTTTTGTTGTTATTTGGACTTATCTCAGCTGTTTTATAAAGTTGCAAATTTCACATGTATCCTTTACAAATTACAAGTATGGCTTATGTTTTGAGACAAAAGAGAGAGAGACTTTAACCCATCACTTTGAGGCTAGCTGCATGATTCAATTGTGAAGAGCCTCGCCGTTTAATTTTATTTGCCCATCTGATGAAGCTATTGTCGGTGTTTTAGTTTTGTCAACATGTTTTGTTTTTTCTGATACTTGGTAGCTTTTAGTTTTCTTTCTTTCTCTTTGTGGCAGATTTTTTTTTTTTTTTTAATTTGATGCTTGGCGTCTAATTGACTTTGTATTTCTCGTATCACAACAATTTAGAGGAATTAAATGAGATTTGAGGGTCTCTGTTGGTTGTGTTTTGAATGCAGTGCTCCAGTTGGAGCCAAAAGAAGAGGTGGCCCAGGTGGGTTAAACAAAGTTTGTGGTGTTTCACCTGAACTTCAGGCTATTGTTGGTGAGCCAGCCTTGCCAAGGACTGAGGTATGTTGCGTATGCACTGTATCAGTAAAGATTATCTTATCAAACTCAGTACTTTGTTTAATAATGTTTTCTTTAAAATCTTGCACAATACAGATTGTGAAGCAATTGTGGGCGTACATAAGGAAAAACAACCTCCAAGATCCAAGCAACAAGAGAAAGATAATTTGTGATGAAGCTCTGCGAATCGTTTTTGAGACAGACTGCACTGACATGTTCAAGATGAATAAACTGCTAGCTAAGCATATTATCCCACTTGAACCTACGAGTATGTAATGTTGGAAGTGTATTTGAAATATGTTGTTGAACTGCAACAAAGCTGATTAAATCTTTTTTTTTGTCTTGCGTATGTCCGCAGAGGAGTCTGCACAAGCCAAACGAGCCAAGGTGGATGTTGAGACCACAACTGAAAATACTGATACTGGTGCATCTGTAATAGTGATATCTGAAGCTCTTGCAAAGTTTTTGGGAACTGGAGGAAGGGAGATGACCCAACTAGAGGCATCAAGGCGTGTTTGGGAGTACATTAACGTTAACAAATTGGAGGTGCATAGCATTTATACTTCTTTTACCCCATGAAGATTTTGAGATTGTATCAACTAATTATTGAGTATTTAGAACATTCCAAAATAACCGAGGCACCCCTTGCTGCCCACGGTGTTTTCTTTTTTTAATTCCTGGAAGAGTTTGTCCTTTTATTATGTCATTAATGTATCTAAAGCTTTAAGCTATATGGAGATAAATTTATTGCCAACTAAATGTCATGGTTTTATTTGTGTGCCTTCAGGATCCGCTGAACTCAATGGTGATTCTATGTGATGCAAAGCTCCGAGAGCTTCTTGGATGTGAAAGCATTTCTGCAGTGGGGGTAGAAGAGATGTTAGCACGCCATCATTTGTTCAAGAGGTCATGATGTTTAGGAATGATGAGTGGTTAGTATGAAGTGGTCTCCTTGTAATTTTGCAAATCTGTGTTTACATACAAGTATTTAATCTGTGTGATTTTGACTCTAAAAAAGAAAATGAGAATATGTTATTGTAGAAATCTTTTGGTTCCCTACATAAAGAGTGTTCCTAGTTCTTAAATTTGGTTCTTATGGCTGCAGAACTTAAATTAACTATCTTAATGTATAAATACATTAATACGGGAGAAAAAGGCAGATCATCTGTTGTAGTCTGTTTGGTCCGTGGGAAGAGAGGGTCAGAGAATTTGATTTGAGTTTTCTTTCTTTGTTTTAGAAATAAAAGTAGGGAATTGAGCAGAGGTAGATGATGACAACAATCATTCTTTCTCAGGCTGGACAGAAAACAAGTGAAACTGGGAGACGTGCTTTTGAATTACAAATATAACTTCCTCTATAATGAGTATTGAGCATTACAAAGGACTTGATTGATGGTTAAGAATATTTGGGAGACAGTTCCCATCTATAAGAGGGGATCTATGCAAGAGGGAAATGCCATTTTACTTTCCTTTTTCTTTCATAATTTCTTTCCTTTCCTCTTCCTTTGTAGCCCCTAGATTGCCTAATAAATTGTTGCTTAAGTTTGTTAAAAGTTTTGTCCAAGGAGGCTATAATTCCATGGCAGAGGCCTTATTATACATTTTTTAGTCTACTTTATCATGCAGACTGTTCTTAATGATTTTTCATCCTCTATGCAGAGCTTGTAAACTTGATAGAAGTTTTTGTGCCTTAATTATTGCTGTTTTTTTTCCTTGATTTAGTGACCTTGTATTTATCAATTTATACATATTGCGAAGTTCATTACTTGATAGCTTGGTCCACATTGAATTGAAGGGCAGGTCTTTTTGTATTACAATAACTGTCATAATATTTGTGTTTCTGCTGGCTTTATTGTTGCAATGTGATTAATTCATTGAATATGGTCAGTTCTTCAGAAATTGTTACTGAGGCAGTTTGCCTACGAGCCTTTATCTGGCAGTTACTATGATCAAATCCTTCTTGCTTCATACATTGTGGCTTTATATCTTTTCTAGGCATATTGTCTATTCATGTAGTCTGCTTGCTTTCCTCTATTTTTTGACTTGATCATCAATCGAGTATAGGATTATTCCAGCAATTACACGTGTATGCATATGCATATATTACTGAGAAATTTTCATGTGGTACAATGTCTTTTTAAGTGAGTGATGGATTCAGTGTCTATTCTTGCAGGTGCAGAATGTTTTGCTGCCATTACTACACCCTGATCCTGATGGTAGAACAGATAGTGAAGAACCTCCTTGATTTATTTACCCCTTTCTTGTTCTTTTATTTTTATCTATGTGAATTAACGTGTCTAGATAATATGGTGATTTACTCTAGTTTGTTATGATCAGGATGAAAAATGTACCATGGGTCAATGGCAGGGAGTATCTTTGTAGTTATGCCTTTGCCCTGGATGTAGGCTGTCTTGCTAATTTCATTTTGCCATTTAAACTTATTCATGGCTAACCCTCGTAGTAGGTAACTGCAGTTGGAATTGTAAAATCATCCTTCCATGAAGGATTCCTATGTGTATCTTATTGCATATTTAGGCTGTTGCTGTTTAACTGCAAGTTGTACTTACTCTTTGTCAGCAATCTGCCCAGAATTATGTCAATGGCAGCACACGCTTGATAACATGAACAGTTAATGAGCTCAATGCATGTTGGACACACTGATTGTGTATACAAATAGTGAAAGAATTTTTCAATTCGACTACATTATTATTTGTTTGAGAGCAAAAAGTAAACAATTTTCGTCAAACTTAATTCTGATTGATCTTTAGATCGTATATATGCTTATGGATTAAAGAAAATGTATGCCCACATGCTTCAAAAAGAATAAGCACGCTTCATGCTTCGAATTATGGAGTGAATTGATTAGTACAATCCTGGCTTCATGAAGAGCAAAATGGTCGCCATCAAAACCAGACACAGGATGGCTTTCTGAACATCCTCCTGGGTGAGCTTACAGCAGTGGCTTATGTTCTCGGCTATGTTCATCATGTTTGCCATTATTTTCTGCAAAAGTGGAAACAGAGTCCAACTGACAGTTGTTCAACGGTATTCAATTAAACTGCTGGGTGGGGAAATTTTGGTTACTGAATTGCTTACCAATCTAAAAGGCTCTGTATGAAGGAGAGGCTCCATAAACATCTCTACATTCCTGAAACGTTACACCTGCTATCAGCTATTGTACATAAAATGGCAACAATTCAAGCACATGAATTCATATTGCTGTTTTTAGATGTAATGGATTTAATCCTGAATTTGGATTTTAATTAACTTTTATTTTACAATCATGTGAATCTATATTTGAAATAAATTCATAATATTAATTATAAAAAAAATCAATTAATGACTAATTATAAAATTAAATCTAAAATTCAAATCAAATGCTGATGTTTTTTTTTCCCTAATATTCAATTCTGATATTTGATTTTTTTTTTTTAAATTTAAGATTTTTTATTTTTTGCCTTATGAAGATGTTATGGAACTGTTGCAACACCTTATTACCACCTTCCCATGGTATTTTTGGCAAATATAGAAGCTGAATCCCTTTCCCAAAGGCATATGGGTCTTGCTCCATTCTGGGGAAAAAATAATTACCATTGAACAAAAATATATAAGAGGAAGAAAATCTTGCCCAGATCGTTTTTTATGTTGTCCAATTAGTAAATCAAAGAGAGAGCAAAAATAGTAGATACCTAGTTTCCATGAAACACCAACATTCATCCCATAATGTGATGTGGGTTGCACAACAAATTCAATGTTATTTCCCAGGATTTTCATCACATATTTGAAGAACTCCAAAACTTGCTGCAAGAAAAGAATTTCATGGTTCAGTTAGATTGAAATTCCTGCTTCATGCAATGTGACTCAAGTACTGTATCTTCACCTGTTTCCCTTGGAATGATTCAAAAAATGAAAAGAAATTGCAAACACATCGGCATTCATCACCAATTGTATTGGATATTTCATGGATGTTTTTATTCTTGATTGCAGTGTAAAGGTTGAGGACTGTTTCTAGAGCTGGACCAAGTTCCCCCCCTGGCTCTGAGCTTTTAGCATTATTGAATGGCACTAATGATAATAAGCCTCCATGTCTTGAAGTTGAAGAAAAACTCCTTTGAATCAAAGGTTGGTACAAGAATGGTGACCCAGAATCAGCAACAGATGGTAGTTTACTTCTACTACATTCATGAACAAGAAGACGTTTATGGGAATTTCTTGCTCTTGGGCTAAGCAAAGGCAAATTCGAGACTAATTTAGTACCACATATCACCATGGGAAAAGAGAGCATATTAGCCATTTGAATGTTGGAAGAATGTATATGGGGCTGTAACCACTAATCAGCACAAAGCAAAAATCTCCTGATGACACCGTCTACAAGCAAGCAACATATGAGCATAGCATACCTTTCTTCAATGAGCAGTAAGGTATCCCCTTAAAAGCTCATTCTTATTTTATAGCAATATAAATTGTGCCACGTATAATTTTCTGTAACCTTAAAATAGAAAATAAAATTTGGGAAAGTCTTGCTTACACCTAGTGTATTACACCCAATGGTAAGATTTAAGACACATCATCCAAATGTTATTAACTTGATTGATAAAAATAAGACATATGTCTTGTATTTTAAATCCTACCACCGGATGTATATACACCTAGTGTAGGTAAGAATCTCACATAAAATTTACTTATGTTGTTTGAATGGAACATCTTTGAGTATGAATTTGAATTTCAATTAAATCTCTAACTAGTCGTTGACCTGCGCGTTGCGCAGACTGTTTTTATACATGTAATTAATCTTTATTATAAATATTTAAAGATAATAAATGACACACCAGAATAAAAGAGAAATATAATTAATCTTTATTATAAATATTTAAAGATATATAATAATAAAAAGTTTCACTACATAGAGGAAAATAAGCTATATTTAATAAATTTGTACATCAATGATTTTTCAATAGTAAAATATAGTTCTAAATGCTTGAACACCAACAATGAATTTTTGTATTTTATCTCTATATAATCCTCATTTGTTGGGTCTTGTAGTTTTGGTTTCCAATGTCATTCTCCATCTCCCTTGCAAATTTGTTTGAAACTTTTTCTCATTATGAAATGAGGAGTTGGCACCATAATTCTTAATATTTTACGAGTTTCGTCAAATTTTGTTGCATGATCTAAGTCTTCAGCCATTTGCAACAAAATTTGTGTTCCTTTGTTATTACAAAACGTATGCTCAATTATTGCATAGGCAAAAGTTGCATACCTATTTCCTTGTAAGTGTGATCTTTTAAGAGTTTTGACTCCTTTCACTATTTTACCTGTAAAAAAATATTCATATATTCCTGTAATAAATAGAGCATTATTGTTTTTTTCTCATATTGTTTCCTTGTTATGTGTGCTACAAACTTATAAAGAAATTCAAGATTTAAATGTTGAAGAAATCCTGAAGTTTTTGTTGTAATATAAAATTTCATTGACCTGCGAAAAAAATTGTTAAATTAATTTTATTAAATTTATTGTTTTATAAAAAAAAGTAACTAAAATAACATTACTTACGTTAATTGAAAATTTTGCAAATTTATAAATAAGTAACTAAAATAACTAAATATTCAAAGAATAAATAGTAATAATAAAATATGATATAAAATAAATTTTGTAAATTATTGAGTGCTAGAAAAACTTACATGCTATTGTACGGCCAAAATGATTTTTACGTATGATGTCATGAAGCAACTCTAATAATCTGATCTCGAAAACTCTGCATATGGCCTCTATTCTATTCTCGTCATCCTCATCTTCAATTAGTTCAACTAAAATATGATTTCTGGTCAATTTGGATTGCATGTAAATGTTAAAAATAAATCTGGATATCCAACCCATATATAGATAGCCATTGCATCTTGATATGTCTGAACTCTATATCTTGGACTTCCTAAATGAGTTGCCGGGAGGATGTTTGTGTCACGACCCGAACCCATAGGTCCGTGACCGGCATTAGGGAATGGGAATACTTAAAGTACCCGAAACCCATAGTAAGCCTTAAAAAATTTTCGCGAAATTAAAACATTAAACAACAAACTTAAAATCACTGTGCAGAAATATCTCATCAATATAACATAAACACTCAGATGCAAAACATAAATATTCCACTTAATCATTAAAATATCAAAATCAATTGTAAAAATTATTCTCATACATCAATACTTCAAATTTAGTTCAAAACATAATTTATAACCACAATTTATTCAAAAATTAATCAACTACTAACAATAAAATAAAATTAGGAAATAAATCCTAAAAATCATGTTAATGCTAATTATTATACAAAATTAACGATTACCCATAATACATGCAAAAACAATAAAAACTTAATTAAACAAATTCCATTAATTAAAATCAATAACAATTTAATATATATATATATATATATATATATATTCACTTAAGTCATTTAAAATACTCAATTAAGAAAATTCAACAATAATTATATATTTAAATGAATATCTCTGAAAATTAATT